>VDFB02040825.1:0-21915 GCA_007258455.2 Sequoia sempervirens | reverse complement strand
TATTGGAAGCTATCATACAACCAAACCTCACATGAACTGAAGGTGAACAAATGGAAATCATCAATAGTTTGAGAAGATTTGTATTTGAGAGAAACAAAACACCAACTCAGTGGAGAAACACAACCAATATCCTAGACAAAGAGGAATGAAAAGCGGATCTTGCGACCAAAAGGCCCATATTACCACCTCCTGCATGGTAATAGATACCGTCCTTTTAAAACAAAAAAATACCAGAACACTCAAAAAATAGAAAACCCTAAAACAAAGCATTAGTTCATTTCATAAGATAGAAATCACAAACTTTCACAACACTTGTTTATGACAACTACGATATCTCAACATAAAAAAATATGGAAGCATTTGAACAAAAGTAGCTCTAGTATGCTCACAAAAAACACCACAAATGATGGAGGTGACCCATGGGGTTATAGACCAAGTGACCTTATAACTCCTCAAAAGGAATCAACATTCAAAACAATATCAAATCAACCACCAAGTTAGGAGGAAGTAATCCGTAGACAACAAGAAATGATGGATAGGTCAAATCAAAATACCAAGGACATAGTTATAGAAGAAGTGGATAGTGAGGAAGAAATAGATGAGGAAGAATTATTTCAACACTCCAACAATTCTAAGGTACTTAAACTGATGGGAAAACTACTAAGAAAGGATCCAAACACATACTTCTTCAAATTAGCACAAAGTGGTGCTAAGTTTCCTATAGACTTTAATGTGGAAGGTCTTAAGGATCCTCACCTCATTCCTTTAGGGGATAAATTAGTTTTGAGAAAGATACCCAAAACAATGGAGAATTTGAACATGCCACCAATCTTCTCACAAAGCAATGATCAACCTAAACAACAACCAATGGACAACCCTTTGTTTAGGAAACCATCCCAAATCGAGCAAGTAGTAGTGGCCCAACAAAATCAAGGAGGTCCATCTCAATACATACTACAAAACAATAATATGCAAAACTTGGGAAAATTTCCAGGTAATATCCCATCACAAGGTCAAAACATGCCATAGAATGCATCATATATTGATCCTTCAACCAACATACCAATCCAACAAGGTGTACCACCAATGCACTACCAGGGTAACCTTCAATACAATTCATCCCAACAGCAAGGTGTACCACCAACACACTATCAAGGTAACCTTCAATACAGTTCTTCCCAAAAACAAGGTGTACCACCAACACACTACTAGGATAACCTTTAATACAATTCGTCCCAAAAACAAGGTATACCACCAATGCACTACCAAGGTAACCTTAAAAAAAAATTGTTCCAACAACAAGGTCTATTACCAACACACTACTAAGGTACCCTTCAATAGAATCAACCACAATAAGGTATACCACCAATGCACTATCAAGGTACCCCTCTTCAAAAAAATCAACAAGGACTTAATCCTCCTTCCATCCAACAAGGAAATAACCCTCCTTACATTCAATAAGAACTTAATCCTCCTTTCATACAACAAGGACTTAATCCTCCTTACATTCAACAAGGACTTAATCCTCCTTTCATACAACATGGACTTAACACTTCTTACAATCAACAAGGACTTAATCCTCCTTTCATCCAAAAAGGACTTAACCCTCCTTCCACCCAACATGGTTACCAAGGTTCTATACCTCAACAATACCCAACTTATGACCAAACGAGTGTTTTGGGACAACAAGGCTACTATACACAAGGTCCACAAACAAATGTACCAAACACAGAGGTAGGCATGCAACTACAAGCCATATATCAAAGGATATCAAACATCTAGATTGGAAAACCAGAGAAAACCTACACTCTATAGGATATATGTTTGTTCCCTTTTGATCACTCTATTACTATGCTCCCTTTCCCTAAAAATTTTGAAATACCAAAATTTGGCAAGTGCAAGGGAAAGGGTGATTTGGTAGAACATGTGCGATATTTCTCGATAGCTTGTATGGAAGTACAAAATAATGATTCCTACCTAATGATACTTTTTCCACGTAGTCTTACTAGTCACACTATGGAATGGTTCTCATATCTACCGCTAGGAATTAAGAGTTTCGATGAATTGACTAACAATTTTGTGAACCACTTCTTGTTCAACATAGAACAAGATGTCACCATCACTGACCTATACAAGATAAAACAAAGCCAAGGGGAATCCTTTACATCTTAACTACAAATATGGAGACATAAAGCTAGTAGGTGAAAGTGGCCTATTCTTGACAAAGAATTGGTGGATATCTTTGTTTCCAATGTCCAAGTGGAAATCAATTACCAACTCACCATGTTGTGCCCCAATAACTTCAAAGAGAATATTGAAAAGGGACTACAAATAGAAAGAGCTCTCATAGCAAGGGGAGTCATTAAACTAAACAACTCAAAAGACAACCATTGTAGCTCGAATGACAAACCTAAGATTTGGGCCAAGAACAAAAATGTTACAAATGATAGAGTAGTTGATGCTAGAGCTGTATGGAATGAACAAAATCCCAATATACTTCAAAACAAAGCCCAAGTTGCACAAACGAGCTATGCTCCCAACAACATACAAAACAATCAACTCAGTTATCCCCAAAATAATCAAGTAGATAACTAATAGATAAATCAGGGAGGACAACAAAGACAATATAGCCAACCAAGGGGGAAATTTACTGCATTATGAGAACCACTTGAGACAATTATGCACAAATTAGTTCATCAAAACCTCATCAAAGTCAATGAGTGAAAAAACTATGAAGAGCTGAGTTTTAAAACACCATGGTACAATGAAAAGGACTTATGTGAGTTCCACAAAATCAAGGGACATACAACAAATAATTGCATGAGACTTAAACATATAGTGCAATACTTAATCGACAAAGGAGAAGTTGATATAAAGCATTGTCTTGGAAACAAAGACCTCCAAATCTACATGAATCCAATTCCTAACCATGCTAAGAAAAATGAAAATTGGAAAGAACAAGACTAACACAACACCAACTACACCTATGGTGACACCGGCCTAGGCACCCTCTCCTAAGCAGATGACACTAGAGTCAATGTGTTAACTATACAAGGCAAGGACCCCGAATGCAGCATAACTATTCATCGAGGGAAAATCACGATACAAGGAGCCCCACCTAAACCCACAACTAAGTCCTCCAATGACTACAATATTATGGAACAACTGAAAAAAGTCCCCTGCTTTGATCTCGATTCTAGAGCTGTTGAAATTATCACCTGCGCATAAGGAAATACTAGAGAAAGCTTTGGAAACATCGGTCCTTGATGACCTCAATCCTGATTAGTTTCAAGCCATGGTTGGAAAAATCATGATCACTCACCATTTAGTCTTTTCTGAGAAAGACCTCCCACATAAATCGTTCCACAACCAAGCCCTCTATATAGAGGTTGGTGTTCACAAACATAAAGTCAAAAGAGTATTGATAGATAATGGTGCAGGTCTAAACATTTGTACCTTGAAATTTGTTAAACAATTGGGGTATTCTGATGATGTAATTGACAAAGGAAAAAGCATCACATAAGGGATTATGATGACCTTGAAAGAAATTCAGAAGGAATAATTAGGCTTCTTGTACAAATAGGACCGACAACAATAGAAACATGTCAGGTACCAGACCTTGAGCTACCATATAACCTTCTTCTAGGACACCCATGGATTCATGCACTACAAGCAGTTCCCTCGACATTTCATCAGTGTCTAAAATTTCCTCTCGAAGGAAAGAAGGTTACATTATCCGTTGATCCTGAACCCTTCCACTACTATGCAAAATTGGAGGAGAAATATAACAAAATCCAACAAATACGTAGTAATGATATATCATTCCACTCCTTTTCATATGTTGACCCATCAACACTACCATCAACCTCAGCTAAACCATCACCAACTAAGGTGCCTAAATCTGATAGCAAGATCCAAGTACTTGACAAGGGTAACATAAACTATCATTTCAATCAAGCCTTTTGCATTGGAATGATTCCCCCAACACCAAAGGTTTATGGAGGGCCTAAGGAGATCAAACATGTTCAAGCAATAAAAATGGTATTCAAACCCACAATCTTTACCAAGTGGGGAGATATGAAGGATGAGGAAATATTCAAGGAGGACCTTTCATCAATGATCTTCAAAGAAGAACAAGAAGAACCAAAATAGTTACAACCCATTGTCATTGATTCTAGTAGTAAAGGGTATCAGCTAGCTAAAAAAATGGGATACACTGGAAAAGGTGGCCTTAGGCAACAAAAATAAGGTAGATGGGAACCTATTATAATGGAACAAAGAAAGATCATGGGATTAGGCTATGGTTCAATAGAGGTGGGTACTCCAAAAACTAGATGTGCCTCTCATAAGAAAAGAGCTCCTTCTACTGGCATTAAGAGATTAGATACCTACCATTGTATAAACAATGACTTACCAATTGAGGGCCTATTTGAAAGCTTTAGAATAAGTATAGTCCCTAATCAAGCTAGCAAACCTATATTTAAAGACTATACTTATGAAACATACTCCAATGCGTATGAATGGGATTCCCTCACTTCTAGTGATGATGACCTAGATACTCAATGGGAGAATGATACCACAACTATATTGACCATTTCGATAACTTCTATGAGGTTTATAGATAACAATGACAACCTACCCCTCTACTACCCCTAGTTAATAGATTGGGACCAATAACATCATATGTGCCTGTTTTGGATCAATTCTAGAACGATGAAGCAATTGCAAAGTTTATGGTACTTCGAATTGATATACCATCAGGAGATCATAAAGCAGGATTTGTCATGGAACTCGAACAACAAGCATATTTTGGAGGGGAGATTGTGCCCTCTAGTCACAAAATTGAAAAAAGACAATGTAAAAATCAACATGAGATCCCCTAGGGAAAACCACGATGTGGCTCTATCAGATCCTGAAAAGAGAAAAATAAAGGACAAATCTAAGGGTGAAAGCCTCTCTAAGGCGCTTGAGGATGGAGGATTCAATCTCCCTATTTTTGAATATCAAGAGAAGTTGACACTCTTAGTTGAAGAAGTTGAACCTATCAATATCGGCACACCAGAAACACCCAAGATCACATATCATGTAGTGTCACTTGATCCTGAAGAGAAAGTGAACTTCTCAGTGTTCATCAATGAAAGGAAGATAAACTTCGCATGGACATATGCAGACATTCTAGGGCTAGATCCAACATTCGTACACCACCTAGTTGTATTTCCTGGAGCTAAAACCATCAAGTAGAAGCTACGAAAGATGCATCCCCAAATAACACTTTTGGCAAAAGTGAAACTGAAGAAACTAATAGATGTGGGCTTCATTAGACCAATCGATTAATCCTGAATGGATATCAAATCTAGTACCAGTATCAAAGCCCACTGGAGGCATAAGAATCTGCACGGACTTCTGAGATCTAAACAAAGCTTCCCCAAAAAATGACTTTCATCAATCACACCGATTATGTAATCAAATCCACTGATTCTTCCTATCTAATTCCTCTCAACGTTTTTGAACCGTTGATTAGGATATTCTACTACATGATCCCAATCATTCATTTCAAAACACAAAATCTATATAACAATCATCTTCATCTCCAAAAATGATTAGAGAATTGACATCTTTTGCACAACTAAGTAATGCCAAATTAATAATTGATTTCTTGAAGAAATTTGACACACATCTTCGATCAAGACACACACATTTAAAGCTTTGCAACGCATAAATGGAGGCTTCACATCGATCCAACATCAATGCAAATACACTTCGACACGGGATGGTAACACTACATTTTATGAATTCATTTTATGTTCTCTCCTTTGATTGCATTATTTGATTTTGTTTCTTCGTAGTTTCATTTCGTGAGTAATGGGTACAAATCTTCATCTTTTGTTTGAATTAGATTAGTTTTAATTCATTCATGTTTGATTATATTACACTTATCAATTTCCCCCTTACACAATTTGTTGTGTAATTATGTTGAGCATTATTATGTGTTGCACAATTAGATGATCTTTAATTAAATTTTCAATCATATGACTATGTAAAATCTTCTTTTATTCTATTATAACAACTATTTCAAAACATCTAATAAGATAGTCTCTAGCCATCAAATTTGATCATTACAATAAAATTTAAAATTTAAAACCCATTGTAAAATAAGATCCTTAAGGACACTAACACCTATCACAAAGGTCCAACCAATATTTTATACTTACTCCATGAAGCATACACAAAAACATTGATGGACCAATTATAAATGATCAACCTAGCTTGGAATAGTACAATGTTGTAAGAATTAGAAAGTGTGATTACACACTAAAGGACACATTCCATGATATCACTAACTCACTATTCTAGAAAACTATTTCATATAAAAAACATGATGTGAAGGATGCTTGTGATGTAATATGAAATTGACACATAGAATGCTAGTGGGGACCAAAGCTATAATGGAAACATGACTTGATAACATAAGGAATAAAACAAGAGTGGGAAAACACTAGTTAGAAGAATCAAAGGGCTAGTAAGACTATATCGTTCAAGTTGATTAGACTATAAAATTAAGTGAAATAAACTAGAAAAATCAATGAAAATGAGAATACAAGAATACAATAGCAACATAGGCAAAGGGCCAAAGCCAATAAGTACATGTTTTTAGTCACAATAATATAATGGAAAACCTTTGTGAAGCATAAGTACTAAAACCGTAAGGATCTCCATAGAAAAATAGAACATTCCAATAAGCCCATTGCAAATCTCTCATATCGGAATTAATTGATAGGAAAAAATAGGGCAAGGGAACACAAAAGAAAGGAAATGGATAAAATTTATAAATTTAAGGCCTACTAATATATGCACTAACATAGAAGATATGTGAATGTGGCAAAGGAAGAATATTTTATTTGAACTTGGAATGATATTGGTCCAACATATAGACCTTATTGTTATCAAGTTTACCCAGTCCTTCAATGGAGTTCACTAATAGTATATTTTTCGTCCACTTGTCAAACATCATAAAACATGTAAATTTTAAAAAATTGATACTTTGTAATTGCTTATAAGCATATTGATTTTTTTTTTTAAATTTGGGATAATAATAATTTTGTAAAGATCATGCTTATACTCAACTTATGTTACCTAGTGTGTACTTGTACCAATATGTTGAGTTGTTTTAAATGATTGAAATAACACTTTTATTTGTGTTTGAATTATCTTAAAATTCATGTTATTTCTTCATATTTATTTGTTTGGGAAACTACATCAAATTGCGAGGCTTATGGAGGCCTTATCCAATCCATCCAAAATCTTTGAATGACTATACATAGAGATAAGGAGATTATTTAATTTTTATTTTTATTTCACCTAGTCTCTTGGATAATTGGAAAGAGAGGTCGGGCTTGGGGGTCTTGTGCAATCATTTTGTCTCATCTTTTAGGTTACGTGCAATCAAAGTTGAAATATAGGAGCTTTTCACATAGGAAAGATAATAAAGATAGTTGATATCATATGGCATCTTTGGATAGTGGTGAGGATTCTTATCTTGTTATACTATTTGATTGTTGTAATTGATGAAATAGGGTCAAAATCTTGAGTTTTAGTTGAACTATTATGATATCTTATATAACTGTGCATTACAAGTTAAGGTTTGCATGCATTTTCTCAAAACCTTAGTCATGGGGATATATTTTAATGGAATTATATTATGTGTGAGATCATAGAGGTTATTTTCACGTGTTCCTATTTTATTCATATGTGGTACATACTTGTGATCCTATCTTTGAAGGGTAGGGTCCCAACTTTTAAGGTGGTGTATAAGGGATTCATAAAAAATAGCTTCAAAATGAGGACAAGAACATATAAATTTTATCTTCTAATTGAATTTCTTTCACTCCTTTATGTTTGTTTCAATCACATCCCACAATTTTACCACCTTTTCCAACAAAATTTATAGATATAGCATGATGTTAGACACATTTTCTTTTCTTTTTGAAATTAGAAAAAATCGTCTTAGGAAATTAGATCAAATTTATTTGTAAGAGATCCAAATTTTCTTATATTAGGTTCCAACATGATCCTTGGTTATGTCTTTCATGGTGTATGATACCAAATAAATACTCTCTACTCCTTTTATTTTCTTAGCCCTAAATAAATCCTTCTTAGAGTATGATATCATAACTTCTCTACCTTTACAACCCCAAAATGGAATATCAAAATTTTCTCTAATTTAACAAGATTAAGTTATCCCGTGAATTGAATAATAAGTACAAATAATATCTCAAAAATATATTCTAATAACTATTTACTTAAAATTTAAACACAATAATTACATTTTTAGGTCATTTATAAAGTAGTACATCAATGATTACATTAAGACAATAGTACAACTAAATCAATAATACATGCATTGAATAATATACATCCAATAACTCTACATATACAATAGTGGTCAATAATCAATAATTTGAAGTATTTAAATATAAATATCCATTCTAGCAATGTCTAAGTAACTCTCAATTTATCTAATGCTCCAACTACATATAGGGAAGGTGATATGAAGCCACACATTAAAGTAACTCTATCCTCCCAAACTGCCAGCTTGGAATGAAGTGGTTAAACATGCAACACATGGTACATGGAGTAATATGTATAATGATTATCTTTCTTAGGCTCATTACATATTCAAGTAAATTGGTGTTCCTTCATAACACTAAAATTTTATATCCAACACTACATAATACATCATAAAATAACATATAAGACTTCATAATTTCTTACAACATGCATATGAAATCAGCAATACTCATAAAGAACACTTATGAGATAATACAAGACATGATCAATCATAAACACATAGATTTACACGTCCCAAAACTATACAACACCTACCAAATGAACACTGCATGCATCTTGACATACTATGAGAGTTTCCACTTTTTAAAATCATATATTTTAAATTCTCACCATGCTTGAGGTAGAATACCATGCATCCGATGCTACATTAATCCTTAACATAATTACACAAAATCTCATACCATCCACATAGGAAAAATAAATCTAACATTGACAAAAGAAATAAACGATAAACAAGTATACAAGACAAACATAAATTATACACAAACAAAAACACATATCAACAACCTACATTTCAACCAAAATTGCAAAACAAACATGAATGCACATAAATATGAACATAATATAACATGACACGCCATCCTTAGAACAAATTAGATCAAAACACCAGTTACGATAAACCATATAACTCATTTTCCATGTAATTTTTCAACTAGCACACTTAACAATAGGTAATACCAACAATGTATTTATTTAAGACATAGGGATACTTATTGGCAAACACTAGGACACTTCTCATTGTATCATAGTACAATAACACAATGTATACTAGATTCTAATTTTACCTTGACAATATTTCACTAAATATATTCAATATCAAATGGGCCATATTGTGTTCATAATTTAGAAACTCCCCTAGAAGATCTTCATAGATGTATGCAATAATTTAAAGACATATATGTGCCCTTTATACTCTAACCACTAAATCCTCGTGTGATCTAGTGCATTTAGAGAGATGAATAATCTCATAGCTCAATATATATATGGGGAACATAACATTATAGGTTTCACAAGACAATCCAATCATACTTGACATGCAGTTGTAACACATGAATTAACATCCAACAATAGGTTCACAAACACACACTTAGTACAAAAAATATTTCATTGTTAAACAAGTAATTATAATAAGAATTTTTCTTGATGGAAAGTAAGATAAACATTTTAAATTCTAATCCATCTACTTATTAGAAAGTACCCCACAAATTAAAAAATTAATAATAATTATATATTAATTTATTCAATAAAATTGAATAAAAAATTATTAATAAATTATTAAAATATCTCAAATGTTGATGGTTGGGTGTAAATGGAAAAAAGGTTTTTTTTTAATTACACTAAATCACACAAAGATATCTCTCATATTTCCTTTATAAGTAATTTGTATTTTCATGTAAATTTCAAGTCATAAACTAGTTACAAATTTGACAATTTCTTTCACAACAAGAATAAAATATAAATAAATTATCAAATAAAGCTTCCACATAATTAAATTAATTAAAGAAAAACCATTGAATTTTCAATCACAAATATAACTTTGTTGACTCTCATTTATTGAGAAGAAAAATAATTAATTAATTAATATTATGATTATCTCAATTTGATCAATTTACTAAGGTATTGCTTTATAACTAAGATTAGGTGTTTATACATTTCATGCACCAAACCTAGTTCCACCTTTCTTCATTACATATTCTTTAAACACAATACACTCATGTATACCACTAGAAGTATTTGTGTCATATAATAAAATATATTGCAAACCATTACAATCCAATTAATTAACCATCATATTCCTAATCATGTGCACACACCCTACCAACAAATATAATATAGATTTATACAAAGGATACACTCAATATGAATCACTCAATTATCCCAACACACCATTGAATTATTGTAAACACTTAAGCACACATTGAAGCAACAATATTTATCTCAAAACATCAAATCAATAAGAATATTCCTTATGACCATTTAGTGATAAATCAATAGATCAACGATTAAGATTTTACATAACTTTTTGTGTATTATACATCACACTTATGCTTGATTTTTGGCATCTCAACTTTCCTTTCTAATTAACTAAATCACAAAGCTAAATTGATGCATTGTTGAGATCTCATAAACTTGTAGTTAAGAACGTAAATGGACCATATTTACACATTTAATAAATATGGTAGCATTGAAGTATGAATATATGTTACCAAAGGAGTTTCCATAGGACTTCCCTTGGATATGAGAATTGAGGTTAACCAATATTGAACATTTTTATTTGTGAATATGCAATGTGACAAGAATTTTTGAAGCCAACACCTCCAAATATTTAACTTTGAGACCTTGAGATATGACATAATAACTCTTGGATGAACATTCTTAATTTTCTTTTTCTCATTTTACCTCTTCTTCTTCAACACTCAAACCTTCATCATCAATTATAGGTTCTTGCACCATTATTGGTTGTGGTGATGGGTCATCCTATACTAAAATCTATGTCTTATCCATTTATATTCATCTTAAATATAGTGTTGCACATGAACTCATCATTTTTGGTGATGTGAAGCTTGTGGTTTTTTAGGAATGAGAGAAACTAAAATTGAAGAACATGGTCTCGAGCTTATTAACTTTGAGGCAACTACCTTGGCCATGAGCAAGGAAGGGTTTAGGTGGTTTAGTGTCTAATTATATGTGTAAACTAAACCATTCTTGATATGCAACTACCATTGCTAAAGGTATGAACTTCTAGTGCTTTGTTGTTGCTATTCTATCCACATGATCATCATTCCTTGTAAAGATATAACTAACCCTCCTTACTTTTTGTGTTCTTGTATTAACGAGAATATTATTCTTGTTGGGGTGATATGTTCTTCCAATTTACCTTTGTATCCCAATGATGGTAAGGATATTTTGACAACTTATACCCCAAAATAGGAGAGCAAGGGGGACTAATAGCCATGTAAGAGGGTATTTTTCAGTCACCATAGTCCTTGGATAGGGATGTGGAAACACTAATATGCTTTTACTTAATGATTTGTGAAATTCCTTGGGAAATTTGTAGGTGAACTTCTATTAAAATCAACAATCTATAAAATAATTTGATGAAATTGAGGTGGGGTGAGGACTCCAATGACTCATGATAATTGTAAATATATGAAACAACCACCACTTAACATTTAACAATCTATTTTATAGATTCTACTATTTCCTTATGAATGTGGGGCATGGATTTATAATAAACTTGAAAAAACATAGTAGGTTGCTACTTAACAAATAACTCCTAAGGCTATAGTGTATAGAGATAGATGCATGAAATTAAATATAACACAAACGTGTACCTTAATAACAAACATCCATTGGGTAACCTAGGGATGTAATTGAATGGAATCATAGATAATGTCTGTGAGGTAGAGACCATGTTGAAATTCCCTCCTCTTTTTACAATTTGGATTTGGTATGACATTGTAGCAATGATCAATTATCCACAATTAGGAACCTTGCCATTCTCCATCATTACAAATAAGAGTAATATATAAGTATGGTCCACATGAATAATGGTTGAAGCTCTAAAAGAATTTGTCCAAATAAATACATTGCCTACCACACCATAGACTTAAACACTCATACCACCATGAATGTGATATCCTCTTTACTAACCCATGCATTTGGGTGGATGATAAGATTTTTGAATTCTTCAAAAACTTTATAGCTTTCAACTCAAGTCCATAACTTACTTTTTATACTTAAATTCAATATTCAACAATCTTAAAACTAATCTAAAATGATGCTAGTTACTTTGAATATTATTATGTTTTGAGATACATGCTAGTTTCATTGATTGTGCAATACATTATAATCTCCATTATGGGTTTTTGGCAGAAAAAGGTTCCATTTTACTCATTTGTTGTACAACTCAACATTTTGAACCAACTTTGCCAATCAATTTCCTACAAGTCCATCATTGCTAAGATCACATCTCTCAAATAATTAAAACAATTTGATGAGGAGGACCTTTCACATGATAAAGATATAGTTATCTCAAAATAATAAGTGAAATGTCTTTTCAAATCCTAACATTATCTCCTTGTCCCTTGAATAATGATTTCCATTGAAGATTGCAATGGAAACCCTAGGGAATGTCGACAGCGTGATATCCCAAGAAGATTTTCCAATTCCTCTTCAAAAGGGGAGGGACAATACAAATGTGAGAGTCCCCAACCAATCTAATCATTAACTAAATGGGCCCCACCATGAGGTGGCCACATACTCTATTGCCTTCACACGTTCTCGCATTTTAAAAGAGAAAAAGGCACAATTTGCTCGTATCGCAAGAAAGGGGTGGACATGAGGATAAAGCTTTTTATTTTATAGAATTGTGACCATTTTTGGAATGAATTGTACGGTTGGACTTATATCTCCACATAAAAATGGGCTCAGGGAAAATTAAAACTATACTAGAAGTAGAGATAATTACGAATGGTGCCAATGTTCCCTCACTTGGGTGGAAACAACCATGAAGGGTAGTACAACTCATTGAGTACTTGTTATATACCCTCATGAATGGGCCAAAGAATTTATATGCTTTTGAGCCCTGCAAGAGGTTCATTAGTAGAAAAAATAATGATTTGTTTTCATTAAAGTTGATAGTGATTAAGAATTTTTTTCACAATGGTGTTTAGATTTTATTGTAATGATGAATTTTATTTTTAGTGTTATTCATAGATGTGTCTTTATGGTTGACTACTTTACTACATGTTTTGAAGTAGTTGTTATGATGAACATTAAAGTATATTTAACATAGTCATAATTAAAGGGTCTAATTAAAGGTTGTGTAATCATGCAAGAAATGATCATGCTAAACACAATTAAACAAGTAAAATGCTTTCACATAATAAGAATATAAACTTCATGAGCTTCAAGACAATTTAAGCTTAGATCTCATAATATAATTTTGATCTGCTAGGATCTCAAACACTCAACTTTGGCTACTTCTTGACTTCTATTTAGCTTCCCTTATCTTTCTTTTTATGAAGTCCATTTTTAATTAATTATCCTATGTGGGTGTTATCCTTATTTTCCCAATAAAGACACAAAAATATTTTTAATAAAGACACATCATGGTTTAGGAAAAAGTGTAAATGCAAAAAAATGATTTAGTTAAAAGGCAATTCTTTTCTAACTAAATGATTCCTATTTTATTTTTTCCAAGATTATATACTATAAATATGAAAAATAATCTAATAATTCTATAAATACTTTTTAAATTTAGAAATGAACAACTTTCATTCAACTAGAATATGGAAAGAATAAAGAAAATATTGTTTATTGGAAACTGAAGAATAATTTATAATAGGTTACATAACAAAGAATAAGGTGGAAAGAGGAAAATGGCATCAAATATTGAAGCTCATTGTCCATGATGTTTGCGCATTGCATTGCCATTTGTATGATCTTGATACCAAAATGCTTCTAGAAAATGTGTTAACTCAATCTAGTGGTTCACCCAATCATTTTAATTAGAGATAGGAACACACCAACAAATACCACAGTGAAATATATAAGTACAATAAATAAAAGGAATTGCATTACATTTAACAAAGAAATGGAAAGAAACAATGGACATGAAAACACTTGCAAATATCCATATAGTTGAGTGCTCTTACAATACCTACAAAATTTTAAGAAAAGAGAAAAACAATTGGGTTGTTTTAGAGCTTGCCCTTAGGTAAAGCCCCTATATTGGTTTTTTGATCTCCATGAATCGTAAAATAGAAAAATGATGGAAATATATGTGTTCTTATCTTAAGTGCATACAAGAAATAAGAGCAATAATAAAATACAATGAAACTATGAGTATCAACCTTGATCTATGGAGAAGACCATCATAGTGCACAAATTTAATTAAATAGGTGGTGGTCTACATCAAAGATATTTTCCTAGTAGATAATGAAAGCCATAATATCAAAATATAAAAAATATTATTCTAATAACAAGAACGATATTACCTGTAGATACTCAAAATTGTCCTAGCCAGAGACTAGCATTTGAACACTAATTATCATCTTACCCTAATGATTAAATAATGTTCAATTATTTAATTATTGTCTAATGTCATATTTCCACTATTAAATAAATGAATTTATGTTATTTAATTAATTCTTTTTCATTAATCTCTATGATTAATTAAATAAATCTTATTTATTTAATTACATCTTTAATTATCTTATTCCTCTAATTTAATTAAATAATAAAGATTAGTTATTTAATTTAATTTTTTATAAAAAAGGGGGTAAAAATTTATTGAATCAAAGAAGTATTACAAAGCAATTGACAAAAGCCACCAACCAACCCACAACAAAAGTCCCCAGGGGAACCCAACGAAGGAACCAATTACATATTAAGGTCTTCCATAATCATCTTTTTGAGGGACATAGAGAATTTTGGGATAAAAGTCCCTAGTCATCAACATTCCACCTCTCCACGTGCTCAGAAGCTCACTTCGCCAAAAGATCAACCACTCTATTCCATTCCCTAGGAATATGACAAAAGGAAACAAATTCCAAAGAGTTGCAAAGATTCATAATCTGTTTGATCACCATAGCCAGTTTCCAATTAACACCATCAAATCTCTACTCGTTTAGGATATCAACTACAATCTATGAATCAGATTCACAAATAATCCTCTTCCATCCCAGAGAACCTCTTTCAATAGCATGAAAAATAGTTAGAGCCTCCATGAGATTGTTAGAATGGTGAACCTTATAAATAGAGAAGAAAAATACCTCACCTCCATTACTATCTTTGCTAATACCACCAATCCCAACATGCCTAGGATTCCCCCTAGAAGATCCATTAGTATTTATCTTCAGAACTCCTTAAGGGGGCAGTCACCATCTACCCTCCTGATGCACTTTCTTCTTGACTTATTGATGGCCATTTCTAGCATAGCAACCAGACCCGCTGCCCTCCTAATGAAGCTTCCTCACATAGGACAGATCACTTGGATCCACAGTAACTGAAAAATCACACTTAGCTACAATAGTCTCCTAGAGATTTCTAAAGATCTTCCTCCATAAAATATCCCCTTCCTGCTTCACATCTTGAAAAATCCTCCTATTTCTCTCAAGCCAAAGGTGCCAAATGATAAAGGTAGGGCTAATAATCCAAGCAATCTGAAGAAAAGTCATCTTAGCAGGGGCTCTTCCCAAGCTTTCCCAGAACTCTATCAAAGAGTAGGCATGAACATAGGGTTGTCCCCAAACTCCCCACCAAGAATGCCAAATATACCTAGCATAAGGACACTGAAAGAAAAGGTATGAAGTACACTCCTCATTATTATTGCATAAAACACATATGGATGGACCCTGAAAGCCCCTTTTCCACATATTTTCCCAAGTAAGACACCTATTTTGAACAACCAACCACAAAAAGAAATTACATTTTGGCCAAGAAAATTTATTCCAAACCTGCTTCCACCAAGGGACCCCAACTTTTCCATACACCTACTTATCCAACTCCATATATCTAGAGGCAATCGAGAATCTACCTTTTGGATCAAGACCCCGTGACAAAATATCCTTATCTCAAAGAGAACTGCACATTCTACTAGCCAAAATGCTAGCAAGCTCCTGCCTCTCCATCACATAACCTCCTGGAGGCCACTCTTGGGGATCCTTCCACTGCCACACATCCACCTGACCCAAGGTTTGAATAGTCTTGAAGTCCTCCACCTTGCACCAACTCGCTTTTGTCAAGCTATCACAAAGAGGTTGCAAATGAGGAAACATAGAAATAATAGAGTGATATCCATCCCAAGAGTCATACCAAAAGAGGGCTTTAGACCCCTTATTGAAGATCCAAAACAAGCCCTCCTTAATCAACTTAGCCCCCTTTTTAAGAGTGTCCCAAATTATAGATCCTTTTCCCTGGAGACAAAATCTAGGGACATCATTTGGGTTCACCCCACCAAGGTACTTATGATTGAGAATTCTAGCCCAATCCCGATCCTGGCAAGTACACTAGTGCCAATATAGCTTAGCAGCTAAAGCTTGGCCCATCAAACTAGCAGACTTGAGACCAAGACCCCCCTCCTATTTAGGCCTACACACAAATTCCCACTTCACTAGACCCCACTTAGAATTAAGAAGATTACCTGCCTAGAGGAATGGACGAGCGAGGGCATCAAACTCCTTAACAAAACTGGCAGGAGCAACTTGCACAAAACATCTATAAATAGGAAGAGACTGGACCACAAAATTTAGCTGAACCACACGACCCGCTGAAGACAACCACCTATGAGTGCAATGACTAACCCTCCTGCGGAATTTATCCAACACATCCTGCCAAATCTCTTTTGGTTGAGGACCCACCATGAGGGGAATCTTGAGATAAACCAGAGGGAGAGTGCCAATTTGAAATCAAAGAATCTGAGCAATCCTAGCTTGAATAAGCTGAGGAGTATTGGAAAATTAAATAGAGGACTTGTGGTCATTAATCTTTTGACCTAGGGCAGCCAAATAAGTATCCAAAGCCTTCCTGAAGTTCACTGCTTCATTTATTTTGGCCACACCCATTAAAGTTGTATCATCCACAAATTGAAGATGAGATAGGGACGACAAAGTGTTACCCCAATGCCACTCCTGAATCAATCCATTGCAAACACAGACTTGATAAACCTCCCCAACCCCTCAGCCATAATAATGAACAAATAAGGGGACAACAGATCTCCATGTCGAAGACCCCTAGAGGCTCCAAATAACGTTGGAGGTTCTCCATTGATAAGCACCAAAAAGGAAGTAGAAGTCACACAACTCATGATCCGGTCAACCCACTCTCTGTCAAATCCAAAAGCTAGGAGAACCTTCTATAAGAAGGCCCATTTGACTCTATCATAGGCTTTTTCCATATCAAGCTTGATAAACATAGCCTTCTCCTTAGAGACTACCATAGAATGAATATCCTCAAAATCAATAACAACCCCATCCAGAATTTGTCTACCTGCCAAAAATCCCCCCTGCTTATTGGAAATCAAAGAATTGAGCCAAGGCTTTAGTCTTTCCGCAATTAGCTTAATAATGATCTTATATACCACATTACAAAGGGAAATGTGGTGAAACTGATCCAAGGAACGAGCCCCATCCTTTTTCAAAATAAGAGCTAAAAAAGTGGAGTTCATGGCCTTCAACATTTCTTTATTCCTCTGAGACTCCTGAACAACCTCCAAGAGATCCATCTTGTTAATATCCCAAAAGAATTGATAAAATTCAGTAGGAAAGCCATTAGGCCCAAGGGCTTTACCTTTTTTCATTTGAAACACAATAGTCTCCAGTTCCTGCAAGGAGATGGGTCATAAAAGAGCCTCATTCATCTCATGAGACACCAAAGAAGGAATACAAGCCAAAATAGAATTTTCTTCAAAACCCGCAGGGGGAGAGTCCTTAGTAAAAAGAGCTGAAAAGAAATGAGCAGCCTCCTAGGAAAATTCAGCTTGAGAAGAATGATGAACTCCCTCAGCAGAAACAAGAGAACTGATAAGATTACTATTTCTCCTAGTAGCAACAAAGTGGTGAAAGAAGGCAACATTTTTGTCTCCCTCCTGAAGCCAATCAATGCAGGACTTCTGCTTTCAAAAAATCTCCTCCCTCAGCTCCCATTCATCAAGAACCTTAGTTTCCCCAGCCTCTTCCTTGCACAACTCAACTATGAGACCAAGATCTCGAATCTGGAAAGTAATAGAATCCAAATGAGCTTGAGCTGACAACTTATTATGGTGAAGATTCCCAAAACACTACATATTCCACTTCTTGAGTCTATATTTCACAAATTGCAATCTCTTGACAAAGGTATACATAGCCATACCAAAAGTTGGTTTCCCCATACTCCACCAATTAGTCATCAACTCATGGAGAGAAGGATCTCGAAGCCACATGAGTTGGAACTTGAAAGAGGGATTTTTATGGGCTCTGAAAGGAACAATTGAGAGTTTAATCGACCAATGATCTAAACCTCACCAATCTAGAATCTCATAGCTGGTAGACCAACTATCCACAACCCAAAAATAGGAGACAAGAATTTGTCAAGTCTCTCAGAGCTAGCAGCATCACCACACCTTCAATTATTCCAAGTGAAGATGTCATTATTAGGTTTCACATCAATAAGATTTAGACTAGCCATGTTGTCTATGAGAAGTAAAGCAACAAGGTCCAGCTTGGAAATACCCCCTCTCTTCTCCTCTAAACAAGAAACAACATTAAAGTCTCCAGCCATAATCCAAGGATGCCAAGGAAAAAGTGAGCAGACATAACTTAGATGAATCCAAAAGTTGGGACTTCCCCATCAGATTAGTGGGAGCATAGACATTAGTTAAAAGACAAGATTTACCAAATTCAAGACTAGAAGCAATCATAGAGATGGAGGAGTGACTCACGATCTAGTATAGAGGAACAACCTTTCTTGGATCCCACAAACAAGCCACACCTCCATAGCTACCAAAAGCACCCACACACTGACAACACCCCTGAAGCCAAACACTAGAGGCTCTATTCAACATACCATCCACTGATAACTTAGTTTCCTAATAAAGACAATATCAAGAGAGTGACAACCAATCATTTCACAAATAGCCTTTTGTCTAGGGGTGCTATGCAAACCCCTCACATTCCATGAAATAAAAATCATTTCTAGGGGTGGGAGTAATGAGAGCCCAGGGTTTTCACCAACCCAGATTCCACCAGAGTCTCACCTAACAATGTAACCTTCTCAATTCCTTTCTTGCGACCCACCTTAGAAGCTTTCTCAGGGAGGCCCTTTTTAAGGGGCTTCTATTGTAGCCCCAAAGCCTGAGTTTCCCCCCCAAGTTTCTTTGAGCCAAAAGTATCATCCACCTGTGAAGGAGAAGAAACCACCACAACTCTATTATCCTTCAGAATCAAAGATCCACCAAGATTGGAGGCCTCTTGCTGCTGGAGAGGATCATCCATTTCCATCTAACCAACCTCTAACTAACCATCTTGTAAGGTCACCCTAGCCAAGTTTTGATTCCCAATTACTTCCTCCTCTTGCAAGACCACTTCTAATGAGTCAGAGCCAAGAGGAATCCCAATTGGAAAACCTTCTTCCTGAACCAAGTCATCCAAAGCATCAAACCAATTAAAGGTCTCATCATTCTATCTATCCTTGAAAGATCTCTTATGTCCCCTCCCCTTATTACGAGGCTTAATAGGAACAAATACCTCCTTATCAACAACCCCGTCCACCATAGGGGCCTTCCTATTATCATTCTTAGGAGCAGTCTTATTAGCTGTAACAACTTCCTGATTAAACTGAGGACATCTCCTTTGCAAATGCCCATATTCATGGCAAACACAACAACGAAAAGGGAGAGTTTCATAATCAAGTTGTTGAATCCAGGAAGAGGATCCAACAAAAAATTCAACAGAATCAAGCAAAGGATTATTTAAATCAACTTCAACACAAATTTGAGCATAAGAGATTTCCTTCTTGTCCAAAGTTTGTTGGGTAGGCCCAACTGGTTTTCCTAGCAGTCGAGCTATCATATGCAGAATATTGCTTCTCCAAAATTCCAATGGAAGCTGAGGCAAATGAACCCAAACTGGCACTCATGAAGGGAGTTATTCAGCTGAGTTGAAACCCTCATGCCAAGGTTTGATGAAGATCCCAATCTGGTGTTAGGGTTAGAAGGTAGATATCTAACAATTAAATGCATATTTGATCAATAAAACAAAGGAATAAAAACACACAAAAAAATTAACACAGAGAATTTAATGTGGTTCACTCAATCCGGGCTACATCCACAATTTAAATGTAGCCATCCAATGATCTTATTATCCAGTGCAAAAATTATTACAATCTTGCAAATAATCACCTTTTTCATCATACTGTAACTCCCATCCCAACCCCTTATAACAAGCTTAGAAGCTTCCAGAATTAGGGTTTTACAAAGTCAATTTTTTTTCTTTTTCGGTGATGACACAAAGAAAAACGGGACATGAAGAGTGTACAGTATATCATGATCAGTTGCCACATACCAACAATCTCCCACTTGGAGACTGATCAGGCTACACACCAACACAATCTCCCACTTGGAGACTAATCCTAGACGACATTGTTGCACTTACAACTCCCACTGGAAATAAGCACTGTGGACCCTGCTGCTTTGTTATACTTGAATTCAACCTTGAAGGCCAACCAAAGCTGAAGAGGAGCTCAATTTCTCCCTTGCCACCACCTTCGTAAACATATCCGTTGGATTGGCATCTATATGTATCTTTTCCAGCTTTACCTGTCCATCCTCCAACATTGACTGAATGTAATTATATCTCAACTATATGTGTTTGGTTTTAGAATGCAAGGAATAATTCTTTGCAAGATGTATAGCACTCCAGCTATTCGTAAACAAGTAATTTTCAGCCTATTGTTTTCCCGACTCTTCCATGAAAAGTTGCAGCCATATCATCTCCTTTTCCGCCTCTGTTGCAACAACATACTCTACCTCTGTGGTGAATAAAGAAACCACCTTTTGCAATTGAGAAATCCAACTCACTATTGTCCCACCAACTGTAAATACATATCATGTGGTACTCCGCCTAGTATCTATATCCCCTGCCAAATTTGAGTCCACATAGCCTTTTACATTAGTAATAGAGCCCCAAAAACATAAACATTTATTGGATGTACCTCTCAAGTACATGAGAATCCTTTTTACCGCATTCCAATGCTCAATGCCAGGATGACTCATATACCTGCTAACAACTTCTATAGCATGTGCAATATCTAATCTTGTGCATACCATGGCGTATATTAAGCTACCTACAATGGAAGCATATGGTACCTTGGACATTTTTTTCTTCCTGCTCTTGTGTCTTTGGACACATAGCCTTAGTCAATTTAACATGACTGGGAAAAGGTGTGCTGACAACTTTTGTATTTTCCATATGAAATCTTTGCAACACCTTCTCAACATAATCAACCTGAGATAAAAAACAATTTTCTATTTTTCCTATCTCTTGTAATGTTCATACCAAGGATTTGCTTTGCTACCACCAAATCCTTCATAGCAAATGAATTTTCTAACTGTTGTTTTAACTCCTTTATGTGATCCATGTTAGACCCCACTACAAGCATATCATCGACATATAAACATAAAATAATGTAGCTCTCATCATCCAACCTCTTAAAATAAACACAATGGTCTGAATTACATCAACTGTAGCCTTGCTCAGCCATAAAACTATCAAATTTAATATACCATTGCCGAGGTGCTTGCTTCAA
>VDFB02040824.1:0-48623 GCA_007258455.2 Sequoia sempervirens | reverse complement strand
TCGTGGATTAGGGATAAGCAACACTCAAACACGTGAGTGGAGGAAAGAAATGGAGAATAATTTATGTTTAAATCCTACCTCCATATTTGGACAAATAAACTGAGAATACTTGCTCAAAGATTTCAAAAAGATATTTTCATTATCATATTCAAAAGCTAGCTTAACCCCATTATATATTTCTTAAAAACCTTGGTACTATGTGAGAATTTTCCTAGAAAAAATCCCCCCTACGTAACCTTTTCCCTCAAAAAGATTGTAATTTTGCACAGCCAATTGCAAAGCATCTTCTTGTAGAAATTGTTCTTTCACAAATTTTCCTTCTATTTTCTCAAAATCCCTTAATGATTGAAAAAAATCTATTAAATTTGAAAGGAAAATCAACAACACCTAAGATAGCTAAATAACACTCCTTACTTTGGGGCCGATAACATGAAATCCAATGATTGAGAGCACAAAATCTTCAACCTCAGGTAGTTTAGCTTGAACAATACTGCTAATTCTTCCTATGCCAAGTATCCCTTGAATGTCCTAATGTTATAATTATTTCTCCATGATTATTTAAATAAATAAATTACATTTATTTATTTAAATACATCACTAACTAATCCTTATTCCCTCCATTTATTTAATAACATCACCATTTATCTTTCAACTAAATAAATTTATTTATTTAGCCTACTTTCCATCCCACCAAATAAACAAATAAAATAATTATTTATTTCCTTCTGTCTTATTCCCATTTACAAATTAAACCATTATCTCCCAAAAGTCAACTTTCCTTCATAAATTAACTAAGTTCTATTATTCCAACTACCTCTTTTTCTCCACCATTGATTTAATTGATTTAATATATTTCTTGTCAACTAGTTTGGATGGTAATAAGGATATCTTTTGTTTTTCATATCATTGGATTCTAATATAGTTGTTGTTTCCTCATTTTCAGTTAGTCTTATCTCTGATGTTTTGCTTATCGACCTTCATTTTGAGAAAATACTGAGATGAATTGGAACAACTTATATTTGCTTCATACAACTAGTGACACACCAAACGTCGCCATGTGTTGTACAATCATCTCATGCTACAATAGACTAGATAAATTAGATAAATCTCATCTCAATATTATGCCACATAATTTTTTCCATTTCCAGCGAAAACCTATCTGAGGGCACATTTTGAATGAGATTTGTTAACATTTCATTGATAATATTTGATGCATGAATTAGATAATATTTTGCATTCCTACCATGTTTATTTAATTATTTTTCATTTATTAGGTTATAGTTTTACTTTAGGAATTATTTTATTTATGCGATTTTCAGATTAGATTAATTTAGATAATAATACTAATCTTTGTGTCACATAAAAATGTATATTAATCTTGTTCAGACGTATCGAATCACACACTCTTCGTACATCAATAGACTCCTTCCTGCTTCAATAGCGCTTGTATTGTGTGTGATGATTTATTACTCATTGAAGAGGAATGACAGACAGGTTAAGCAATTATATGAGTAGTTAGAGTGAATGAGGAAGGCTATTGTTGCACTCTTTAAGGGAAATATTCTCCTTAGACATCTAGGTAATATCTTTCTTTGAGAAGGAAACGTGCAGAAAGAATGAAGACCATCTTGATACATCCATGCTTGACCAATTTTTTTATTTATTGTGGATAGTTGAAGAAGTTGGCTTGGATGAATGAGGTCAGCTCCAGACAGCCGTGTCAGTTGGTTTGTGGAAAACATGAGCCATAATTAATGTATTCTAATAGTCCCAACTATTTCTCTTTTAGGGAATTTAATATCAATCCAATCAAGACAAGTCGATCCCAACTGTTTCTCTTCTAGTGAATTTAATATTCATCCCAGTGTTCGCTATTTTCCCAAATGTTGTTGGTTCTGCCCCTCCAAAATCTTCTTCATTGGTCTTGTTTTTTCACTTCACCAATTTGGCACTCTACATTCCACACGCTCTTGGTCTCATCTCATCCAAAATCTTCTGTTGACATGCTACATCCAGTTTTGATGGCTTTGTTGCTCTTCATGTCCTACTATTTCTCTATCAAATTTTGGCCTGCAACTCTACCCTCTACTCATCAAAGCCATGTTTATTAGGGCTTTCCATTGTGGAGAGTTGGCTGCACACAAGGAATAGAGGTCTTTTAGTCTATTTTTCCCTCTTAGAAATTGGTACACACATTTAGCTGATGATTGGTACTCTTAGTTTATTCATCGAATGTCCAAGTGCATATTCCTTTGTAATGATAAATGATTAGATTAATGATTCCAATCAATGCAGCATTAATAAGTCTCATAGTCACTTATTTTGAATATTTCTTTCTCGTGTAGATTTAAAACTTTAATAATCTAGATTTAGATCTGGGTTTGTAGATTTCAATTTCGATTTTGTTATTTATATTTTTGTTTTTAAATTTAGGTTTTTAATTTAACTTCAATTTTAATTTAGATTTTTTTGTTAATTTCAATATTTACTCTATATTTTGATTTAGATCTTCAATTAGATTTTTAATTAGCTTTTAGCCTTCTAATCTTAAATTTTAGATTTTTAGATTAATTTTAGATTAGATTTTTAGACTTTTTAAATTAGATTAAATTTTAGATTTTTAACCTTTTAGATTAATCAGATTCTTAGATTAGCGTAAATTGTTTTAATTTTAGTTTTGATTGTTATTAGATTAATTTAAACTAAAGTTAAATTTAGTTCAAAATTAGATCTTTTTTTTTCTAATTTAGTTTAGCCTTAGGTTTTCATTAATTTAGTTAGACTTGATTTTAGATTTAATGTTTTTTTTCTTTTTTCCTTTCTAGTTTAATTGTGATTTTTGTGACTAATCTTTTACTTTTTTTTGCAAGTTCGAATGTCCACGATTTGAGACTTAAAATCTAAACTTTTTCTTGTAAAAGATTGGAAGCTAAAACTACTAATCATGCTTTACATGGCTCTTGCTATAGTTTGATTTATGTTGAATGCCTTTTTCACATAAAATGATTAGTGGGCCTAAAAATAACTTGAGTGCTTGATTTGACATCATAAGTGGGTTTAAAATTTACTAGTGCTTGCGTTGTCTTGTAGTTTGCATTTTGTTTCTAGGTGTGTATGCTCTTCTCTTGCTCCATTTGGCGATCTTGAGAATCAAAAACACCTTTAGACATTGTGTCCAACCACCCACACATTTGGATTTTGAAATTAAAATGAACCCCATGCGAGTGTGAGGCAAAGGTGTTTATGTATGCACTCCCCTTATGCTTTGTGTGATCTTGGGTGATCAAAAACATCTTTGTCTTAATTTTGTTACCTTTAGAGGGGCTTTCCTCAAAACAGGGAACAACTCCAACCAGTTTTTTGCTCGGGCTAGTATATAAAAGGATAAGATTAAACCATCAAGTCCTCACGGTATGTAGGCCTCAATCATGTAGTGTCACTTGAAATAGGGTACCTACTGTAAGATATATAAGAGCCCCTAGTAGAGTTATTAAAGCATTAAGTGGCTTGCTGGATGCTCGCTTGGTGCCATGTCCCCGAGTATTCACTAAGAAACTTTATTTTAGTGGCCAAAATCATTTCTCACTTGCTAGCAAAGGAATGATCATTCTGGACCTGCCCCACATCTTCACTAAGCATGTGTAGAGGTAGAAATTCCTCTTTGGGGAATTGAGACTTGGTGAGCCTGAGAAGTGAGTTTTGTGGAGGGGAACCAATGCCACCAAGTCTCTAGTTGTCTTCCTTGTTTAAGTGGTTGGATAAATCTAAGTGGGGATCTAACAAGTGGTATCTCTTGAGAAGCCTAGGTTGTGCAAAGTGTTTTCAAAGTTTTTTTCAAGATCAAACTCAAAAAGCATTATGTCTGCATTTGTTTTCATGTGTGTGTATTCAAACAAAAAAGAAAACAAACCTTACAAATTTTGCGACAATTCACAACATTACACCAAGCAAAATTCTCAAACCAAATAGTCAAACTCAGGCCAAACTCTTGCCACAATCATATTCAAACCTTTGAGATCTGTTTTCAGACCAATTTCTTATTGTGACTCCTATTGAAAACTAGAAACTTGCTCAATTCACCTTGCATAACATCATTCTATTATTAGGTCACCATTTTAGGTATCATAGCATCCTCATTACTTGCATATCCCAACGTCACAATAGGCTACCTTTTTTAAACTTTTAGGCTTGACACCTTGAGGATTTTTAGGATAGAGGAACTATCTATACCTTGGCACAAGTCATTGTTGCAACAAAAGATTGTCATTTGACCTGGAAGTCACTTTTTAACTTCGTCCTTTGTCATTTTGGTGATAAATTCCTACTCAAAAGTCTAGTCAGGAAACTCACCTTATCACTTTTTTTCACTTGTCCTAGAAAAAGGACATTTGATAATCCTAGTTGAAACATTGGTTTACCCTTGGATAGTTAGTGATCCTATTCTTACATCTTTCAAAAGTGTTTAAGCCCTCAAGTTCATTATAGGTATCCATCACCTCTTAGTCATTTGCATCCTTCATACCACAACATTTTAGACCTAAAATAACATTTCCCTCCATTTTAGACTTCATAACATCCAACATTACCATTATCACTTTTAGTCTTGTCGCATACATTATAAATCTTTTATCCTCAAAATACAAAAAAATAAATCCAAAAGCATAGTTTAGGTTGCATACCTTAGGCTTAAGTCATACATTTGCATTGTCATTTTCTAGACTTCTCCTCACCACCATGTCTTCAATTCACCTTGATATGCTTGCTAGTCAAGTTGAATACCAATTAATCTATAATGGTCAATCCGAACAAGCCATAGAATTCAAGAAACATTGGATTAATTCTCTATCCCAATCACCCACAAACCATAGTAAACCACCCCTCTATCCCTCTTACCAACAACTCATAAACCCTAGCCCTCCATCCATCTACCCTCACTATCAAGAGTCCCTTATCACAATCCATGTCATTAATCCACAAAAAACTTCCACTTATTGCCCTTATCCTATCCTTGACAAGGGAAACCAACTTTCCATTAATCTCTTCCAAGACTCCATGTCATATTCTAGTCCATTATTAACTAATCCATTCCAAGACACCACATCCTATCCTAGTCCACCATTCATTAATCAATACTAAGATTGTACATCCTATACTAGTCAACCTTCCACTAATCCATTCTAATCCACTACATCCCAATCTACTATACCATCCAATAAGACCATGGTGATTAATTCTCTCCAAGGATGACTAGCAATGAAACTTGTTCAACTCTTAAATGAAAAGAAAGTTAGAAAATCTAGTCAAATTGCTACTCCTACACCATCTAGCCATCTATCACAATCATTTTCACCATTTCCTACCAATCCCAAAAAGGATCTTTCCATTAAAACTTCATAATTTCCATGTTCAAAAATTGAGTCCATTGTAGAAAATCATATCATTCCACTGCCTAAATCATTCAACATATGTCAAGAGAATGACCCAAAGCATGATGAAATAAACCTCAAAACAAATCAAGATCAAGTTATCCATGATAGCCCAATCATAGATCAAAATATTAACCCTTTTCATGACATCCACATTTCAACCACCTCCACCATTGCAAATGAGACAATTACTCCCATGAGACACATAGATGATCTCCCTCTAAAACAAGAGTCTCGTATTCTATAAATATTCGTAAATGATCAAGCTATAGCTAAATTCATAGGAATCTATGACAATGACCATAAAGATGGTTTTGGCATTGAATTGGAAGCACTAGTAGAATTATCTGAATCTGATATGTCACAAAATCAAACCAAAGATGTTTCTCAAAAATTTATCCCCCATGTTAATGAAGATACAACATCTTATCAACTAGGATCATATATCTTTGTCAAAGTAGGCTTTCTTGTAGATGAGAGAATACTTACTAATGATCTCCACATACAAAATGATGGGATTCCATCTTGCTTCCAAAATGAAAAATACCCCATCACAAAGAGAGTATTTCAAAGCATATAGTATCAAGGAAGAGGACTAGGCATACATGAGCAAGGCATTCAAGAACCAATACAATTTTATTAAAATCCTAGATATCAAGGTCTTGGCTATGCCTCAGTCAGAGAATTTAATGATGTTAGTCGTACCTCCTCGATATTGTGAGAAACTTTATCTAATACAAACATCAAAATGGGGGCCATGAGCAGTCCTTGTCATAAGGTTGTTTCCAACACTCCTTCCATCCACACCATAAACCGTCATTTCCAATATCTTACACCTTCCATTTGGAACCAATTAAAAGAAAATTATTACAAATCCAAAGTTAAAAATCAAATGTCAAAGGCCATTGAATCAAACAATTAGCCCAATGGAAAAATGAAGTTAAAATGGATCCCAAAGACAAATGGATCAAGCAAATAAAATATGCCAAATCCAAAAGTCAATCACAATGTAGAGACGCAAGAAAAGAGGACTCCCACATATAATAAATGTCCACCTCCTTAGAAATGGTCATCAATCAAGGCATATGTATTGATTCCAAATGCTATCCTAATCAAAACTCCAAACTCTGCCATCCAACATCCCATGCTTGGAAAATAAAAAGTGATTCATCCAAATGTCCAAATAGCCCTTCCACATCTACCATCATCCCTCATAATCCTATATCGCACCTAAAGTATAAAACACATACCTCATAAATTCATCACATCTTGGTAGAAACTCTTTATCATAAGGACTCTCATGGCACTCTATCATGATGTGTGTATTCTGATAAGGCCAACTCTAGTATCAAAATGGATCACAATAACATCAATCTGTTGTATGTAAGTGTTATGATCCTGGCAAGACAACTAATTCATAAAGGTCATTATTGGCATATCATGTCCCTAGTCTCTACATCAACACCATCAATGGATTCAGAAAAATTAGTGATCAGCTAAAATATCAAGGCCATCTGAAAATTATCAAAAATAAAAAAATTGTCACCTTGATGAAAATTTGAGAAATAGGTATCTTGGTGACACCAAAAAAATATAAAAAATCAAAAAAGATAGTAAAGACAAAAATTCCATCCAATAGTTGTTGATGATGATTTTACTCGCTGCAAACATGGTGAATAAATTCTTCACATACAAATCGCAAAGAGCCTATCCTTCTTGAAAGATATGGAACATGACAATCTAATAGGGGATTCTACTTTAATAGGAAAAGATTGGCTTTAGTTCAATCCCAAGTCTTTGATAACCAGGTCATGATTGCACTAGGGTTGCTCTCGGGTATGATGTGATATTGATGTTAATTTTAAAGGGACTACGATTATTTCTAGTTTTGTTAAGACTCATAAGTATTGTACACAAAATTTCCACTTCATTCATAAAATAACATCATGAAATTGAAATATTTGAAACAATATTTCATGAATATCAATAATTCTTTGTAGTCACTTAAGTAGATTTAGCATTAAGCATTCAAAAATTTCATAGAAAATGAAATATTTTTAATAAAATTCCATCCATTCATTTAATTTTAGGAACAAGGAACATTTTCAAGAATTTAGACGTCTACTCTAAAATAAAGCATAAAAATACTAAAAATTAAAAATACTAAGAATCAACTAAAATAGAGAAAACCACTTTATACTACACCAGACTACTTCACAACTACATATAAAATAGTGTGATCTTTTAAAGAGAGGGAATTTTAGTTTGGACACCGAGTAGGTTCTATATGCACCCTTAATCAATGGTGCAGCATACAGTCTTGTTTGGCTGAACTAACAAAACCAACTACAAAAGATTGATGAGATAAGTAGCTATGCAATTGGATCTAAGATTAATCAATGTCTAAGTGCATACAAAGTTTTATGCCAGAATGATTCAAAAAATAGGAAAAAAGAACAAAACTTGAAAAAAATTTATACTCTTCTGACATCCACAATTTCTGAACTTAAAATAAAAATAAAACAGGAAATGACCTTGTATAGGAACAAGCCCCAAAAAGCTCAACTTAAAGTCTATCCAGAGAATAAAAAATAACAAATTAAAAAGAAGCATGTGGCATACACCAACTATCATTAGAATATTCTAGATAAATTCAAAGCTTTGACTTCATCAGCAACAACACTTTTCACTTCATACTCCAACACCCAATACTTCACATATATCAAGGCTATTAGCTTCTTTCAGAATACTGGAATGGGGAATATTTACTAGGACTAGGATCAACCTACAAAATCCAAATTGCAAACAAAACAAAAATCTCCACCACACCTACAATGTCTGGTATCTGGTTCTTCATCTCATCACTCAGAGCCAGGGCTCCAGGATCTTTTCTTTTCCTTTCTTCAACTAGTACTCTTGGAAAGCATTCAATACTTGATGCATATGTTCCTTCAAAATCCCTTGTACTACCTTCCAAGTTAGTTTGACCCTAGTGTATTCCTCAGATACCTAGAGTATAATACCGTTCCTCTGCATTTTATCTGCTTCATATTTAGCTATAGTGTTCCTGCGCTATATAATTTCATCAATGACCTCCCATGTTAATAGATGAATAGGGAATTTGTTTATTCTTTCAATCCATTCCTTGAAGGCTTTAGCTTCTTTACCCTCCTATCCTAATGTCTAGGGATCATAGCCTTGACATGCTAGCATTTCAATAAACTCTCGATCTTCATCAATCAATTTTCTACATTCCATGGAAACCTTTCAAATCCTTCAATGCATTTCATTAGCATGTCACCTTCCCATTTCAATTGCTTCTTCCATTTATGTGGCAATGGAAGTTCATGTTATGAGATTACATTTCCCTATACTAATTCTTGGATATCTACTTGCATGAGAATTTCAATATTTCTCCTTTCTTCAATTACTTGCTCCTGACAAAATCTGCATTCACTTTACAAATATTTTAGATTTCTCTAACCGGCAGTATTCTCCCTGATACTTCCCTATTGCATCTATAATGAATTCTTCCCCCTACTTTACCCAGTACTCAATCCATTCTTCAAATATATTCATTTTGTGGCAAACTATTGTGATCGCGTCCACCTGTTCTTGTGACATCAATACTGGATGTTGGGGAAATTCAGCTTGTGGTTGACCAGATAGGGTTAGTGACTTTATAAAATGCTCCAAGGTAGCAACCCATTCTTTTAATTCTCTTTTCTTCTTTTTATATTTCTACACTTTGGCAACATCAGCATCAAAATTCACTTTTATTTCTTCTAACTCTTGCCTCCAAGATTAATACTCGTTATCTTATACTCCTTAGGCATTATTCCATGTCTGGCTTTTTCAACTGTTGGAGTAGCTATATGGATGGTTCTGTCACGATCTTCATTTCTTTGCATGACATTTTTTTCTTTTCCTATATGCCATTATTTTAAATTATAGATATGAGATTTTTACATCTTAATAAAGACTTTTTAAATCAGATATATTAATCATTCATCTAAATAAAAAAAAATCTAATATTTTTTTTCAATTATTTAAATTATTTTATATAAATTAAAATTTAGTCTTTAAAATTGATCTAAATGTATTCTAATGTGTTAAAGAAATTAGTTTATAAAAAATATATATAAAATAATGAATAAATTATAAATGAAAATAAATGTATTTAATTATTTTTTAAATAAAAGATCAAATTTTAAAATCAATTTGTGAAAATCAAAAAATTAAATTATCTAATATTTGAATCATCACTCATTTTATCAGTGTAGACTCATACCCCAATATCAAATACTAAATAGAGACTCAATGATATTAAATCTTTCCAAAAAAACAAAATTATACTCCAAACAACTGAAAGATAGATACATTAACTGTGATTTGTAGTCACTCTCGTCCTTCTACTCAATTTTCCTGGCAATCTTCAAAATTTTATGATTTCATTTTTACATCTAAGAAAGATATTGCCGGAATTCTCTAGGAAGGCTCAAATAACTGCTCTACGGAGGATTTAAATGAGCTCCTAGTTCTCTGGAATAAATCCATGCCTCATATATGATTTCGTGATGGGAAACAGGTATATTTATGCTGTGACTCAGACATGTGCACTAATTATTTATTTTGTCAGAAGCAGTATGCACAAGTGAGGGCAATCCTCTGAATTTGTTAGAGGCTCAGAAGAAATGAGTGGCTTTAAAGTTTTGACAAGGTGAAGTCTGATTGCTTTCCGCTTTCTCTGCACTTGTTAGACAAAGAAGCTCTAGTCTGCATCCACTGTGATTATCTTCCTGAGGTGATTTTGATGTGTTTGGCGTCCATTTCAAAATTACACTAACATTTGGTGAAGAAAGGTAAATGAGTAGAAAGTAGTCTCTTCCCTAATATGTGTGCCGCTTCTACCCTCACCCATGCTTGAGCGACTGGTTTTTCTCATGGTTGCCTACTGGAAACATGGGCGACGTTGAAGAGGTTAAATGAGTCCATGATTCTGAACATATATATGCGTAAATTTTTAATCTTTTCTTGTTTATGTGTGTAGGGCAAAAATAAGCGGCTGGAAGGAATGCTTTTCTGGTTCAAGAAGTAGTGAGTGGTTGATAAAATTGACCCAGAGAGGGAATAGGTAATATGGCGTCAGGAGAAGAATGAAATTATGAACTAATATCATGTCACTAGAGCTTGATTGCTGCCATAGCAACTTGATGTTGATGTAATACCAACGAAGAGAAGGATTGGCAGAGGGTTTGGTGCAATTTGAGAGAACCCATATGCCTAGCCACCACAAAATCAAGCCTTGCCATCATATACAACATTGCCCTACGACAAAGATTCAGGAGCAAGGTCATCTAAGTGGGGGTTGTTCCATTGCTGGTGGAAGTGCTTGCAGATAGAGATTAGAGAACATAAATAACAATGAGGATCGTAAACAACAATAGTGTGGGCTTGAATAATTGCTCACTCCATATAATAATTTTAAAAACTCACGAATGTTAAACTAAGTGCGTCATTTTTCTGTAGCTTACCACAAAAGAATAAAAATAGGATGATACTTTAACAAACATGTTTATAATAATCATGGCAACTTTCTAAAGACATTAATTGAACGGACAAGAGTGACTTACCTGGAAGATACTTAAGGAAACTGTGCAGACTTTGCAGGAAGAATGACAAGTGGCTGTGTACAATTCACAAAACAGTAACAATATTTCTAAAATTAGAATAAAAGTAGTTGAGAGTGTACAGGTTGGGAAAAATCTCAAATTCAAACAAAGGAAATTGACTTACCTCAGAAATATGTAGTAAGTGTTTTTCAAAGCTTGCAGGAAAAGTTTGCAAGAAAAATATTACGAAAGGCATAAGATATTTTTGCCACATATAGAATGCAGATGAAGAGAGTAACGCAAAGAGTAGTTCACAAAGTAAATGTGGAATTCCCCCACCTAATTTCAGATATTTCCATCTCTACTGCATTAATTCCATCCCTATGATAATAAATGCGAGAAAGATATTATCAGGAAGGAATGTCCGCGTGGTTTTTGGAAACAATTAAATGGGAGAAAGATATTATCAGGAAGGAATGTCTGCGAGGTTTTTGGAAACAATCAACGGTTGGCGATGGAGGATTTGTCAACCATGCCTTCTAATTCCTTTTCAACCGTCGAAGGGAAAAATGAGCTTTGAAAGCTCATATAGGTTCCATCCCTATGATATTAAATGTGAGAAAGATATTATCAGGGTCCACGAGGTTTTTGGAAACAATCAACGGTTGGCGATGGAGGATTTGTCAACCATGCCTTCTAATTTCTTTTCAACCATCGAAGGGAAAAATGACCTTTGAAAGCTCATATAGAACATGCCAAAGAGGCGTGGAAGGTGAATTAGGAAAAAATTGGTTTATTTTTTGCACACAGTAGTGTAGTAAATGAGATCAATTGATAGGTCATTTTAATTTTTATTATAGAATAATATTATTATATATTTAAAACTAATTATTTTAATAAACATACTATATTAATTATGCTAATTTATACTTAACTAGTTGAAATTTTAAAACCTAAAATATACATTATATATTAATTATGCTAATTTATACTTAACTAGGCAAGGTAAAGGATGCTATAATTTTAAAACCTAAATGTGCTCATTATTAGGATCTTGGCCATAATTTTCATTTAAATAAACATACTATAAAACCCTCTCGAAACTTTGTTTTTTCCTGTGCACCTCGTTTTAGGCTGCACATTGTATAATATAGAATAATAAATAAAATTATAATATAAATGATATATAAAATAAATATATAATTAAATAATAAATACATAATATTAGAATTATGCTGATGATTATTACCTCTCAAATGTTAGTACCTCAATCTTTTGGTCAATGGAAAGCCTTCGACCTAATTAATGATATTATTATTTAAAAAAATAAAAAAATATTATTATTATTATTATTTATTTATTTTATAGATGAGTGCTACCAAGTATGGGGGTAGCTCCCGATTTATAGTGGTATTATGGGCAGGTTAGTGCCAAAAGCAAAGACCAGACCAGACTATGCTCAGTTTAGACAAACATGGCCTGATAGACAGTTGCCAAACAGTTCCCCAAATGAGTGAGCCTGTTAAGACTATTCCTCCCCACCCAGCAATGCTCAGAGTTCATGAATCTTTCGAATGTCGTCAGATCTCCATTTCTGACACCCATTCGGTACACCTCCCAAGCGTTGGACATGAAATTGAGCCGGGCATCGCGCTTGTTAGCATCTGCCACTCCACTAGAGCCTTCATCGTCACTCAGATTGGCAGGATCGAAGTACACTCATAGCAGGCTGACCCATCCATTCGTCCTTAGCTCCATGGTAGCACTGGCAACCGCTTGTATGAAGGTAGGTGACACCAGTCTAACAAGTCGTGCCACCATGATTTCCTTGGACTTGTTGATGTCTACCATGAGGCTTATTACAACTTCGAACACCTTCCCATCGCACCAGTGTCGATTAGCAGGCAAGAGGGTGGAGAGCAGATCAACAATCGCGTTTAAGACCCTATAGTTTTGGGTTGCAAAAAGTCTCCTACACTGAGCAGGGAGAGCTTTGTTTGCACATTGGCAAAGGATCCCAAATAGAAGCACCATTCTTGTGTAAGTCGCCCACCCCACCAGATTTTCTTATGCAGTAGGGACCCCAGGCAACACCGATATATAGGCAGGTTCGGTTGTCTTGATGGACTAGGGAGATCGAGAACCCAGGGGTCGCCAACATGAAACCCAAATCCTACATAATCGAGTGCCCCAATACTTCGCTACTCCGCTTCGCATTCCAAGGGCCATACGGGCACGGATCTATTCCGTCGGTGGGGCACGACAGCCAAGCATGTCATAAACTATAATTTCTTGCAAGACCAGCCATTGTACAGCCGTGGAGCCGATGGCAACCTTTTTGTCCTGCCTCACTCCCGAATTTGCCAAAAGATCAGCAACACGATTTGCTTCTCTGTACACATGCTTTATTGTGTAATTTGGGAGCCCGTCTAATGACTCCTTTATTGGTCCGATCCAATCGAGCGTCTTCCAGTTTTGTGCTTTTCCTGAGATGATAGCGTTCACGCATAGCAACGAGTCACCTTCAATCTCGACCTTAGAGATACCTTTCTTCTGTGCAAATTTGGAGCCCGAGCCATAATGCTTCCATCTCGGCCAAATTGTTTGTGCTTACCCCGAGGTTTTTTGAAGCTGCCCATACACATTCACCTTGGTGATTTCGAATTATGCATCCTACCCCAGCCATTCCCGGATTGCCTTTTGCCGCTCCATCGAAGTTCATTTTCCATTTTAGCCGAGTCGGACGTTCCCAACATATCTCTTCCCTGTTCACTTTTGGTTTATTTGTCCCCCAGTACGTCGGTAACCTGAGCCCATGCCATTTCTTCATAATTTCCTCAACCCACCTTGAGAAAATTGATTTGGTGTCCCTATGCAATCTATGGTTTGCGGTTTCAGTGATTGCCATTTGAATTTTCTCGACCAAGCATTCCCTCGACAAAGCAGTACCTTTAAAAATTCGCCTATTTCTTTCTTTCCATATATGCCAGACAACCAATGAGGGTGAGATGCCCCATATACCCTTCCATTATCCAAGTTTGCCCGTTACTGGCCAGCTAGCCAAGAAGTCCCATAGTTTATGTTGTCTTGCTCCAATAAAATTTAAGTTTGATTGTAGCCAATCCCAACAGAATGCAGCGTACGAACATGATAGAAGCAAATGATCAACATCTTCTCCTACTTGTTTGCACAGTTCACACCTGGAAGGGCCCATGATTCCAATTCTCTTCAAGCGTTCGCTGGTTAGACATCTTTTATATAGAACCGTCCATAGGAATGCCCCAGCTTTTGGCAAAATCACCTTTTTCCAGCAAAGTCTTGCCATCCAGTACTTATCTTCACTCTGCTTTAGCTGTATTTGGTACCCCAATTTGGCGGAGTACTCTCCTAAAGATGCCCCACAACAAAAAATTGAGTCTTCCTGATCAAAAAGTCTTATTTGTCTGTTGCCGATCTCCTTATTTATTTCCTCCGTCAGAGTTTTGGAGATTTGTGAAGAAGAGATTTTAATCCACGAGTACTTGGCGTACTTTGAGCTATCATTAGTACATACATAGTCCGCCACCTTGGACCCAAAAGTGGATTGAAGATGTTCGATATATTGATTAAGGTCAAACATTTTTACCAGGCTTTGATGGTCGTTCCAAGAATCCAACCAGAATAGCACTTTTTTCCCATCTCCAATCCTCCAAGACAGGTGTGAGGTGATGAGGTGCCTACAACTTGAAATAAATCTCCAAATGTTTGATCTACCATTTATGTTCCCAACCGTTAAGATTTTGTCTGGGTCAGTGTTGTCAAGATATTTGTTTTGTAGTATCTTGCACCATGGTTTGTCGGGCTTCCTGTACATTTTCCAGATCAGTTTTGCACCTAGAGAGATGTTTTGCAGCCTCATTTTCTGTAGCCCAGCTCCACCATCCTCTTTCGGTTTACAGACCGACTCCCAACCAATTAGGGGGATCTTCTTTTCTCCTTTTGAGCCTTCCCAGAGAAATTTCTTCATGATACCTTCCAGAGCTTTTTCTGTTTTGGCCGGCGCTTCTAAGCAGGACATTGTGAAGATGGGTACCGCCGCAAGCACCGTTTTGGTCATTGTGATCCTTCCTGCTAGGGAAAGCCAACTGTTACGCCATGCCATAGCCTTGTTTCTGCATCGCTCCACTACCTCATTCCAGTGAATTGTCGTGCACGCACCTTCAAAAATTGGTATTCCTAGGAACTTTGACGGTAGTTGGCCCACCCTAATTCTCAATGTAGAAGTGATCTCATATTGGAGCTGGGCATTTGTGTTGAAGAAAAGAACACATGATTTGTCTCTATTCATTCTTTGCCTTGAGTTACTTTCATACTCCGCAACCACCTTGCTTATGCTCCTGGCTTCTTTGATGCTTTCCTCACCAAAGAAGGATGTGTCGTCCGCAAATTGGACATGTGTGATTGGTTCTGTATTGGGGGTGATGCTTATACCATGCCAAAGACCCTGCATTATGCACTTTTTAATAGCACAGCTGAATGACTCTGCCAAAATAACGAAGAGGAAGGGTGAAAGCGGATCGCCTTGCCCAAGCTCGTTAGTTGCATTGAAAAAACCATGAAGTGAACCGTTTATTGCTATGGAGAACCTCACCATGGAAATGCATTGAAAAATTAGGCCGCACCATTGGTCACATAAACCCATTTTTTTCATGACACTTAACAGAAATGGCCAGCTTACCTTGTCGTATGCTTTGCTCACATCGAGCTTTATTATCATACCTGCCTTTTTGCTAGAGCGTAGGGTGTGTACAGCCTCCGAGATGATGAGGATACTATCAGCGATTTCTCTGCCAGGGACGAAGCCATTTTGCTCTGTCGATATGATCTTCTCCAGTATTGGTTTCAATCTGTTCGCAAGGACCTTGGCCGCAATCTTATATAGTGTATTGCACAGAGAAATAGGCCTGAAATCGTCAAATGATGTGCATTTTTGCTTCTTGGGGATTAAAGCAATAATCGAATTGTTTATGTCCTTGACGAAGCGTCCTGTTTTACGGAATTCCTAAGTGAACTTCCATAGTTCGTTTCCCATAAAGCTCCAGCACTTCTGAAAGAACCCGGTGGGAAAACCATCTGGTCCTGGGGCCTTGTCAGGGTGCATTTGAAACAAGGCCTTGTGCACTTCTTCCTTTGATATGTGGTCACACAATCGTCTGTTATCTTCAATGCTGATTAGGGGCCGAACGTGGACCAAATGCCCGGCATTCTTCCCCTGGTTAAGAGCTCCCCCAAGCAATTTTGTGAAGAATTCGCATGCTGCCAGTCCAACCGCCTCTCCCCCTTTGATAGTCCTACCTTCGCAATCATTGATTTCTTCGATCTTGTTTTTTTCCCTCTTGGCCAAAACAGAGGCATGGAAATTTTTTGAATTGGAGTCCCCTTCGCTGAGCCATACTTCCCGCGATTTATCTCTCCAGTATAATTCCTCCCTTTTGAGGATCTCCCCTAGTTTTTCCTTCAGTTGCTTTTCCTTTATGTATTCTTCATTTGACATGCCCTTCTTTATTATTAGTTCACTGAGGGCTTCCAATTCTGACTCCAGTTTTGCCTTTTCCACAAAAAGGTTTCGGAATTGATTCTTGTTCCAGTCTTTCAAATTCTGCTTGATGAGTTTTAGTTTTTTGACCAGTCTAAAGCTGATCGAGCCATCAACCTTCAGCGCTTTCCACCATTGTTCCAGAAGCAGAATGAGATTCGGGTCCCTCCACCACATGTTTTGGAATTTAAAGTTTTCTTTTTCAGTTTTCCTTCTGACTGTTATTGAAAGCTCAACAGGGAAGTGGTCAGAAATTGAAACGGGCAGAATATTGGTAGTCAGATTTTCCCCTGATTCAGACCAGCAGGGTGATATCAAGAATCGGTCAAGCCTTTCTGAAATAGCCGTGAAATCCTTGCGTCGGTTGGTCCATGTAAATGTACCATTGTCTGTAGGGCAGTCCATCAGTCTGCATTTCCCAACAAAGGCCCTGAAATCAAGGATGGTTTGCAGAACTTTCCTTAAACCACCACTTTTCTCTGATAGATCAAGTATGGCATTAAAGTCCCCACCAATGATCAGTGCGGTATCTGGACAGGAAAGAATGAAATCGGACATTGAATGCCATAGTTCTGCTTTGTCAATCGTTCTTGTTGGGCCGTACACATTTATAATCAGAAAATGTTTGTTCAGATGCAGGTGGTATGCCTTTGCAGCCATCCAATTCATGGATGTGCACACCACCTCCACAGAGACTTCCACCTCCTTCCACAGGATACCTAAACCACTAGCAGCTCCCACCGAATTTTGAAATGTCCCCTCCCAGTACCGACAATATTTGAGAAATTTTGCACACTCTTCATCTGCTAATTTTGTTTCTTGCAATAACACTAAACTACTTGCGCTTTTATGTAGTTGACACCTGACCAGGCGTCGTTTGTCAGGGGCCCTTAGGCCCCTGACATTCCATGTCATGACCCTCATTGCTTCCCAAGGGAGGAGGGCCCTCCCTTGGTACTCAGAAATTTGGTGATGTTCATATACTTCTTGGCCGCTGCTTCTTCCCTAAGTTGTTTTAGGGATTTCCTCCCTCTCTGGTTTCCTGAGTTGCCGATTTTGCCCAAACCCATGTGCCTGATTGCTGACTGGGAGATGCACCTCTCTTTTATGATGTCCAGAGCATCCTCCGCTCCTGCATTTGAATCCAGCTCGTTATTTTCGCTCTCTGCGTCGGCCACAAGGCTTAAGTCAGGTGGATTTTCTTTCCCTGAGGCAGGCATCTGGGTGTGCGTATCCAGGTCCGCCTTTCTTTCTTGAGATTTCGTGGGGGTTTGAGTGCCGCTTGTCTGACTTCATCCTTTTGAGTTGGTAGCTTCCATTGGCTTTTGTTCAAGTAGGGCCGGTCTGGTTGTAATATCCCGGGGAGTCCTGTTGCCCATTTGCTGATCATTCCAAGCCTTCACCTTTCTTGTGCATTTTTTCAGTATTGTGTCTCCTGTCACTGCAAGTTGAGCAATAATAGCGAGTTTCTTCGATTTCAACATTCTGAAGCCATCTTTCCCCATTGACTATGAGACAAATTTTGTGTGGTAAGGGTTCAATTACCGTGATGCATAGCCTGGCGAACTTGTACAAATCGCCTTCTAGGATATTAGGGTCCACTTCCAACAAGATACCCAAAGATCGACCGATTTTTTCAAGACAGTCCCCTGCCCAATATTCGATTGGTAGATTGTACAGCCGAATCCATATCGAGGTATCATATGGTTGTTTTGTGGTTGGATCAAAATTTGTACACCATGGTTGCATGTACAGTGGCATATTCTCCATGAACCACGGGTCGCTTTCTGTTATTCGTTGCTTTGTTTGCTCATATGCGAAAACCACCACAAAAAATCCTTTCGGCATGAATCTTATTAGCATTTATGTATTCCAGTTTTCTGTTACCCAGTTTGTGATCGCTGAACAGCTTGGTGAGCCCCTGATGAAACGACAGATGCAGGAAAATTCATTTAGGAGGTCCGCATCCTCTTTGATTTCATTAGTGACATTGATCTCCAATGGAAGCTCGTCCTCTTTTTTGTTGCAATCTGTCCATGTCCTCCCTAATGATTCTTTTGGTGGTTCAATGCCAACATTTCTTCCTGATTGCTGGCTACGGATTTTTTTCCTCCATTTTTTCCTTATTCTAGGGTTCCTGCCATGCACGCTTCTTTTCTCCAGTTGGTGGTATCGCCCTTCAAATTTCCCTCTGTTTTCTGCGGGGGTTTCAGGGGTATCATGCCGCCTCCTTGGTTGGTTGCTGCACTTCGCGATCCATTCTTGTGACAGGGTAGGTGCACATTTGTCAGTCCATTCGCCGCCCTCGAATACCCATTGTGGTGTGTGACTCTTTTCACCTTCCTTGATCCCATCAGCCTGTGGTTCATCGCCCCATCGCCTCTTACATTCCCCTTCTGTCGAGCCTTCTGCAGCATCCTTCCTGCCAACTGATTTCGCCTTGCTCTGCTCCATCGTTTTTCTTGCTTGGAGAGCTATTTTATTTTTATATAAATATTAAATATTATTATTTACTTATATATATTAAAAAAATTGAATATTAATATTATTTAAATTTCCATATAATATATATATTAAAATTAATTATTTATATATAAATATATAATAGTTATTAAAATAAAAAAGTATATATATTATAATATAATAATTATTAGAATCTAAAAAAAATAAAAAAAATTCTAAATATATAAGTAACTATTTATATATATTACAATTAAAATAAATATAAAAATCTAAATTTGAAAAAGGATAGTTTTATTTTTGTATGACATTTAAAATTGTTTCTATGACCAATGTGATGAAAATTCTAAAAGAAAATTTGGTCCTTGCTAACAATTATTTATTCAGCAACGAAAATTATGTCTTTCATATTTTTTTCAACTGCTCACTATCTTATTTTAGGGGAGGGAAAATATATTTTGCACACATTTGTGTAGTAAATGAGATCATTTGATAGGTCATTTAGAAAATGATTTTAATATTAGTATTAATTTTTAAAAAAAAATTATTATAGAATAATATTATTATGTATTTTTTAAAATTTTATGTATTAGCTATTATATTATTATATAAATATTTATTATTTATGTCATTATTTTATGTATTTATTATTATATTATTATATTATCTATTATTAACTATTGTATGAAATATTATATTGTTATATAATATAGCATTATATATTAAAAACCAAATTATTTATTATATATTTAAAACTAATTATTTATTATATTTTATAAAGGAAAGGATGTTGTAATGTTAAAACCTAAATGTGCTTATTATTAGGGCATAATTTTCATTTTAATAAACATACTATATTAATTATGCTAATTTATACTTAACTATGTAGGGTAAAGGATGTAGAAATTTTAAAACCTAAAATATCCATTATTAATTATGCTGTAATTTTAAAACCTAAATTTGCTCATTATTAGGATCTTTAGGGTAATTTCCATTTTATTTTAAAACCTAAATGTACTGATTATTAAGATCTTGACCCTAATTTTCATTTAAATAAACATACTCTAAAACCCTCATCAAAACTTTTCACAATTTTAATTCGGTTAGCTTTTATTTAGGATTTTAATATTATTATATGTCATATATTATGATGCAAATATGTAATTAACTACAGGAAAAGTTAAAACCTAAATGTGATTATTATTAGGATCTTGGTCGGTCTTCATTTTATTAGGATCTTGGCCAGTCTTCATTTTAATATATATGCTCTTAAATCCTCAACGCAGCCGTATTTTTTGTAGCTCGTAAAAAACTGAAGTAAAAAAATCAATACCAGCGAGCAAGGTTTTAAGGAAGCGGAAACCAATAGCAGCGTAAAAAAAGGCGGCGAGTCAAATACAAGGCCAATAAACAACCCACAAAAATAAATCAAAAGGCATAAATTAAAGAACGGTTGAGATTCGTTTAACCTTTTTGCATCGACACGGATGCAAAATAACCGTTGCCTTTACATGTCATCGCCTTAATATAGGATTAAAACAATGTTTACAATTAGGGTTAGGATAATAACATGCACTACAATACCTTAAATTCTAAAACATGTAAGATGTATATTCATTCTAGGGATTTTAGGGTGCATTTGAAAAATAGGTTCAAGTACATATACCATCCATTTATGTGAAAGGTATGAATTTTTGGACACAACCTAACAAATATACATTTAAAATATTAATATTATTTTGAATTTATCATTTATTTTTATAAATAATTTAAATCATTTTTACACAATGCCAAGTTAAGTATAAAGAATTAAAATTATTTATAAACAACTTAAATTTTTAACAATTTAATGAAATATAATTTAAATTAACTATAAATAGTATAGAGTTTGTTAAATTATTTGAATGCCTCTTTCTTTAAATTTCTCTAAATTGTACTGTTAATTTGATGGCTGAATATAATTTCCAAAGTCAAAAGCGATATCTTGGGGGTGATCTATGGCTTGGAAAATATATGTTCCTTCATGACTAACAACCCCTTCATTTCCATGAGTTTGTATTGGTTGTCTATGCTTGCACATTTTGCATGCATGTCTACCATGTTCTGTCTTTACCATTTGCATGTATTTACTTTGATTCCAACTTTTACAAGCCTGTGTACATAAAATAGTTTTTAAAATAAAAAATAAAATAGGATTTATTTATCAAATAAAGCTACAAATTAGTTGCAGATGTAGAACATTCCATTATAAATTGCAGTGTTTTTTTTCATATTGTGAAGATAATAATGAATCAATCGGGAAACATTCTATTATGAATTACAGTGATTTTTACTTTTAAATTCCATGCAAATCAATGCCTTCTCTGAATTTATTTGATATTCACATGCAAAGTAAATTCAATGAATTTATTTGATATTGATTATGCTCTAATTATGATCCTAATTCTAGGATGCTGTCAATAATGCTCCCTAGTTTGCTTGTAGTTCACATATTTGGTTTTGTGATCTATGATAGGTTATTGGGTTGCATTATGGAATAGTTAGTTATAATATTCGCCCTTTGAAGTGAATGACTATTATTTGGGGATATGTGTTGCTTTGAATTTTCTTATTGTCTTATTTTGAAAGATAAGTTCTGCAATTTTTAAATGAAATTTTAAGAAAATAAAATTAACCATTTTATAGGCATGAAGGTGATCTAAATTGTTTGACAAATATGATTTTAATTTAAAATAATCAATTGATAAACTATCTTATCTTAACTTCAAAAATAAATAAAAATAAAAACAATAAAAAGTGCAAAAGAAATATGCTAAAATTATTATTTAATATAAAAGTAGTTGTTAAATTAGACATAAAAATAAGTTTCAAAATTTTAAACTTGGTAGGTGAGATATCTGATTTAAAATCTTTATTTATTTCCTTATAATCACCTGCAGCATAATCCCTAATCCCAATTCGAAACCAAGGGAAAACAACAAACCACAGTCATAATTTTCATTTTTAAATACAGAGTTGAGAAGAAAAATAAATTATATGGGTGTCCTAAAGTACCTGGAATACAACAGAGGAAGGAATAATGTATGAGAAAGAAGACTGAACAACTCCCCAAAATGAATAAACGATAATTTTTAGATTTCCTGGTGTCGTTTGGAAGATAACAACAGGCGGGAGAGAATTTATAGAGAAGATTAAAGGTGGTTAAAGCGTGGCGGAGCCAACAAGCACAAGGGATCGTAAAAGCAAAAATGGTGAAATGGTGATTTTGTAGCCATGATTTGAAACGCCTGCCTCTTCGACTTCCACCTTCTCCATTATAATCTCTGGCACTTCCAGGTCCGTTACAATATCCTCTGCTTCCCGTGGACTGCCAACAGTGTACAGGAATTTAAATCTGACTGGGTTTTGTAACTGCCATCGGTTCATAACGGTAGAGCCTTTTTTTTAATGTACTCGGGTCTTTTCCACCTCTGTTGTGACTGTAGAACGCCTCTCGGTGTAATTATTATTATATATATTATATTTTTAACAAAATTATATATATATATATTATTAATAAGTTTTAAATATATAATAAACAATTTGGTTTTCAATAGATAATGCTATATTATATAACAATATAATAGTTAATACATAAATAATAAATATAATATAATAATATAATAATAAATACATAAAATAATAATCAAATTTAGGTTTTAAAATTACAACATCCTTTATCCTCCGTAGTTAAGTATAAATTAGCATAATTAATATATAATGTATATTTTAGGTTTTAAAATTTTGACATCCTTTACTCTACATAGTTAAGTATAAATTTGCATAATTAATAGAGTATGTTTATAAAAATGAAAATTACGCAACACATTTAGGTTTTAACATTACGACATCCTTTTTCTTATAAAATATAATAAATAATTAGTTTGAAATATATAATAATATTATTCTATAATAATAATAAAAAAATATTAATATTAAAAATATTTTCTAAATTACCTATCAATTGATTATCAAGGTTAGGTGTAAGATTCATATTTGATGTCATATTTGTTGATATGAACAATATTGAGAAAAAAAACCGAGAGATATAATTAGGATTCAATTAGTGTCTCCATTCATGTCCACCATGCAATATTCTTTAATAAGTCCAACTTAATTAAGATTATTAGTGTAAGATTCAATTAGGGTTAGGATTCAATTAAAATGAAATTTAAGTTAGGATTGCAGTTAGGGTTCAATTAGTGTAAGGTTAGTGTTAGGGTTAGGATCCAATTATGGTTAGGATTAAAACAATGTTTCCAATTCTAGGGTTAGGATAATAACATACACAGGTGATGTTAGATAGTATGAAACCCATGTATTCAATTAAAAGGGTTTATTTAATAAAATTTATAACCTTAAAGTGATAGGGTAGATGTTTTATATAAATAAATGTTTTATGGTGTTTTATTATATTTTTAACAAAATTATTAAACATATATATATAAATAAATAAATTATTATTATATTTTAAAATTAAAATTAAAATAATGGCCAAGATCTTCATAATGAGCATATTTAAGTTTTAATATTATGCAATCCACATAATAAAAAATAAATTATAAATAATATGATTATACTATCTAATATATATATATATAAATTATTATTATATTTTAAAATTAAAAAGAAAACATATATATAAATGTAATTACAATTATGCAAAAAAATATAGACCAAAATTTATCCTAATTAACCTTCTACACTTCTTCAGCGTACGCAAAATTTATCAACTAATCAGGTGCATCATCACCTTGCTCTACCTTTGTAGCATTTCTTTGTTCCTGATTTCATCTTGATTCGGGAACTTCTTCTCTTACTTCTTCAATTTTATCTATCACGTCCTCTGAAATGGGAATTTCCTCAGCAATTTCTGGCATAGGTTCGGGATTACTAGGGTTCATCATTGTCTCCTCAGTTTGAAGACTTACATTTTCCTGTCTACCTAGATGCTCAACATCATCTCTCTAGACGTTACTTTCTTTATTCTCTGCTACATTAGGGTTCTCTTCATTTTCAATTCCATCACCTAAAAATTGTGTAGCTTCTCCCTTTTCAATTTCAATTTCAACTTCAACATGGCCTTTCTCTAATTCTTCAAAGACCCACGACAATTCATTAACATTTGGAACATTCCCGAGTGAGGGATAGGAATCAAAAGTATCTTCAATAATTATTTCATCAATAGGGCCCTGCTCTGCAGTCTCCCTTGTTTCCATCTCAAGGATATTAGGGTTCTCCACTCCTAAGGCGAGTGTTCCTTGTATAAATTCTTCTTCTTCAACATTTATAGGATTAGACCCTATATCCTAGATCTCTTCTATCACTAGTTGTACCATAGGTTCCATAGGTTTATCTTTAGACTTCTTTCCTTTCACTTTCTCCCCCATGGCACCCCATTTATCCATCTATTCTTTGATTTCGGCTTCATCCTCCTTAGAAATTTCATCAAGAACCACATGAGTTCCTCCTGGTTCTTGTTTCACATTAGCCATGTTAATAGAAGGAGGATAAGTAAATAGTGTTGTAGCCCTTTGAGATGCAGACCTAGTTTATGTGCCAACATTTTTTGTTACTCTTGCTTCTTCATCAATAACCAGTTTAGTTCTTGGTTTTGCTATAGAGGAAGATGCACCTTTGGTTCTTACTTTGGATTTATCTTTACTTGTTTTTGCATCTTTGTTCTTATCAAATGGCTTTACTGAAATTTCTTGTTTTGAAATTTCAAGGGTTCTTTCTTCAATTCTTATACCATGAGCCACCTTACTAGTTTTCCTTTTCTTTCTAGTAGGTTCCTCACTCTCAAATGTTGTTTCATCTCTTTTTTTTCTACTTGTGTCCTCTAAGAATTTGGGTTTGATTCCTCTTTCTCTCAAAACTTTGCAAAAATCATTAATCCAATGTTGAGTGTATGACAAAACTGGTCTAGAGACTCATCAATTGATGCCATTTCTTAACATTCATAATTTGGGTTTGGGATGGGTTCATCATATACTCTATCTTCATTATAGGCTTTATTCAACACTTTTCCATCATGCTCTTCTAATTGATCTAGAATGTCATGAAGCATATGAATCCAGGTAGGTTTTAAAGACAATCTTTGATACTTTCTTATTCTTACTCTATGCTCATCTTCACAATTAAACAAATAATCTTCCAAGTGTTGGACATAAGCATGATAACCATCTATATTCTTGGAAATGTTTCCCTCAATGTCATAATATATTCTCTGAAGTGGGAAATCCTCAAAATTATATGCTCTCAATTCTCCTTCACACAAGTCAGCCACTCTAATTGTATTACACTTATAATTTCCTATCACAATGGGGAATTTGAAAGAGGCCTTCTTGTGAGCATGACTATAAAGAGCCTAAGATGGTTTCAAATATCTCACCAATTCTAATAAAAAAAAATTGTATGTTGGGTACCTAGGCATCATGAATGAATGTCCATCAAATCCTTCCATCCTAATGTAGGAGTAAGTGGGGAACTAAATGTACCAGCCTCCCATTGGTTGAATGACACTTTGTGTCTCTAGAGACAATCTTTTAGCTTTATCACCTTCCATCATTCTGACCAGTTTCATGGAGAATAAATCATTGAATCTCCTATAATTCTCTTTATATCCATGGATGGTGATCTGGGGTATATGAGCATATATCAAACTATTTCCTACCTTCATGCCTAAATAGCATTATGTTTCAACCCTTGCTTGCTGGTGCTCATGGCATGGGAGTAAATCACATATGAAGACATATAAAAGTACTTTGTTTTGGGAAATTCCATTATTTTTTCATATAGTTTGTCCCTTACAAACTTTCCACAATGTATTGCATGGGATTTTCCATTAGGTTGGATATTATTACAAACATCTAGGGTTCAAATTTATTGGTATCTCTTAGGCCAACTATCTTGCTTAAAAAAGTTATAATATATTGAATTTATTGGTTGAACATAAACATCTAAATTACTTTGATCTATGGCGTAATTGGTTCTTGGCACCATTCGTTACTCGTAATTTCTTTGTTGTGGTCTTCAACATTTTGATACATTTTTCCCTTTGCTTTCATATCAACATTATACACTTGTGTGTAGATAGGGATCCCAAATGTATATGTAATTCCTTTCTATGAGAGGTTTGGGTAAATTCTCCCTTCTTTCTCAATGACTCTTTTGGGTGGGTTGTAGTAATTCATACATTGCATAACCAATTTAGGGGCCTCCATTGCTAGCGGAAACTATCCTACTAAAAGTAACCCATTTTCCACAAAAATTTTGGTACATTGAGAGGAATTTTCTTGTAGTTCCCATGTGTGAATTCTAATATCAGAAGACCATCCCATATGAGTGTTTGTAACTACCAGATTTATTGGTATGGCTTGTGAATTGTAGTCTTTAAATTCATCTTCTATCCTTGTGTTAGGAGTACTCATTTTCTCTATTGTGTTCTAAATTTTTCAAAATGTGTGTCTTGTGTGTGAGTTAAGGTTAAATTTAACCAAATTTTACAATTTATGAAACTTTCAGTTCATCTTTTGGCTAAATTCAAAATCAAAGAATACTCAACTTTTCAGTTTCTAAAGGGAAATACCATTTCTAAAAAAATTCATACTTGAAAATCACTAATAGAATGTCAATTATCAAAAATATACCTGGTTTTGTTCGATGATGATATTATTTCAAAATACAACTTCAAAACTCTTGGTAGTTGTGTTAGTTTCTCAAAATTTACCTCTCCTTGCATGGTAGTATTATTTCATTCTTTCAATGTCCTTTGCAAATTTGTAATATGACATGAAGTGGAGTGTTACAAAAGTAACTACATGCTTGAGGTGGTTTCAAGTACAAAGGTAGTTCACCACCATCATTAATTCCTTGAATAAAGGTGCAATCATTATAGATTAGGGTTCAAATCACAAACACCCAGATTTTTTGCGCAGGCTCACTACTAGAGGGGAAAGACAACATGATGTTCATGTGGCAATCAGGTGTCACATTGATTCTTTGTGAGGTATAGGTCATTAAAGATACGTTATCAATTTGTGATCACCGAGATTAAATCTTTCCAATATCGAATTTAAGAAGAAAAACTAGGATCCGGGAATTCCAAACAGACTATCTGGTTTCTCAGTTCTGAATAAGGAAAAGAAAAAGAAATAAAATTAAAATACCAGACTCTGATAAAAAATATATTACCGAGATTGATGACTTTGGTTGATGAATTACCGGGCGGATCTAGGACCAAGTGAAGATAAAATTCACTTTGATGCAAATGTAGGACTTTGGGATTTTAGTTTCTGGTAATATATTAAAATTTTATGGAAAGACTGAAAAAACCAAATTTGGAAAAGAAAAAAAGAATAAAACAAAGGCCAAGCAAAATTGAAAATGAGACAAACAACCAACCAAACCATAGAAAGACACCAAAGAAAACAAAAGTGAAAGGGCACAAAAGATAAAAAAGGGGGTCCAAATTTTTCCAAGGGGAAAAAATGGGGCATGTTGTGAGACCACACAACAATAGTGAAAGCCATTTTTATGGCGCTTTGGATAAGTAGCATGATGAAAACTAGGCAAATGGGTGTCATGTGTAAGAACAATTATCTATGTCGACTTTTACACTTGGGGCCAAGTTGTCTTATCTCCCATACCCTTCCCATGATATTTCTTATGACATTTCCATCCATTTTCCCACCTACTTTTATCTTAATAAGGACTAGGGTACAAACATAAATCATGCTTTGGGAAAAATATTAACATGTGTCTATCATTTTGTCATACACTATCCATGAAATATCATGTCATTTCCTTTATAGAATTATCCAAAACCATCCCTCAAAGAACACATAATTATTCCTATGCATCATAGTCCTTGGAGGTCATTTGTTAATTCTACCATCCAATAATCCTCCTATCTCCTATCCTTTACCAAAATCAATCCATTAACTTTTCATACCTATTGCTGGAACTTCATTCTCCCTTGTCATTCATATAAGGATTCTAATCCACTTATCCAACATCCTTCCATCGTCCCATTCAATCATGAAAAGAAGTCATTCCAAATGCAACCAACCTAATCCATGCACTCTTGGTATGCAGCCTAACACATCGTCCAACACATTCCTTGGCTTTGTTTCTAGCCTAGAGGCAAGATCACGGTTGTCCTTGGATTCTTGCATGTGCTTGAGCTCACTCACTTGTAAGCATCATTCATATTCATTTTTCATGATCCTTATAGTCTTCATCCATAATAAGTTGGTCCTATATTCGACTAGTGGCAAGTCCTTAACTTATATCACTAGGTTAAATATAGCCCAACAAACAAAAAAATAAAAAACATTTCAAAAAGACCAAAAAAATCATAAAACTTAAAAAATAAACAAAAATCAAAACATTTCAAAAACATAAAAACATCCAAATAATTTTCAAAACGCCAAAAATAGAGTCAGAGTCAATCAATTTAGTCTTTTTCATTGTCAAACTATATGATCTCTATGCATTTTCTACACAGGCAAGGTCACCATTTGATGTACACCCTAGACCACTTCAGTCAGTCTTTTAAGTTTTTAATTTCTATTGGTCATTCAAGTCCAATAAATGAGTTCTTTTATCTTCATTAAGCCAATCATATCAGTCATTAAAATCTATCATCTTTGATCATGGCATCAGTCAAACTATGAGGTCGCTATGCATTTTCTATGTAGGCAAGGCCATCATTGATGTTCCCTCGAGGCCCCCTAGGTCTAGTCCCTTAGGGTTCATTGATTCAATTCAAAACATGTTGGTTCATCTTCAATATGTCACTCCCATCCCTATCAAACTACAAGGCCTATGAGTTTATGACATAGGCAAGGCCATCAACCAATGAGCCCTTGAGGCCACCTAGGTCAGTCCTTTAGGGTTCATCATTTCAATCAAATAAGTTAGACATAGTCACACTCAGACACATGACATGTATTTGAACATCAACATTCAAATTACGAACCAATAGAAAACATAGTCTGGTTAGTCATCAAGTCAAACATCAATCAAATTTCTAAAAACAACTTCAACCTAGTCACTTAATGGTCCCCTTCAAGATGCATCCTACTTGGAATTAGACCTCGTCAAAATGTCATTTTCCTTTTCAAGATGTGTCTTTCCTAACGAAAGGCTCTATCATAGTCATTGGCCTTTTTCAGGATGTGTCCTTCCTAATGAAAGGCATCATCAAACTATCAAACCTATCAAACTATCAAATCATCAAACTATCAAACCATCAAGCAATCAACCTTTGACAAAAAAATATTGGAAAACATATTGAATCGTTGTTGATTTTACTCGTCTATTTTGTCTTATCTTTCTATTGTTTTGTCCCTTGGTCATGTTTCTAGCTACCTAAAGGATGTTCCATGAAGGATTTAGAGGCGTGATGATGTCTCATGACCTACTTTTCCTTGATTGTTTTCTTTGGTGTGTCTTGACAAAAAGACTGAGGCAATTTATCCCTTAGCATGAGTTAGGACATTCCTTGTCTGCGACTGTCTATTTTTCGCAAGTGGATGACATTGCACACCTTGGTCTATGCCATATCATGGTGTTTTTTGTGCATTTGACACATTTTACTACCCAATGATGATTATGCAATGCCTATGATATTATTTGGAAAAGTATTGAAGTATTCCTTTCTCGCCCCCCCATCCATGTCTTCCATGCTAACATTTCTTGTATTCATTCATCCTCTAGTCTTCTCATCCATTTTGAGAGCACACTTATGTTCTTTAAACCTTCTTTTCCTCTCGAGCGGGCATACCACTACCTCCTCCTCATCCTTCCCCTCCCTACTTTCACACTGGGGCATATTTTTGACTTTTTTTTCTTTGACACAATGTGATAAACTACATTATGTCAAAGAGGGAAAAAATGTAGACACATAAAATTGCCTAGACCCACAAGCCATATTTTTCTATGACGGCCATGCTTCTCCCTCACATAATTCAATCATTGAATCATGTCCTAATGTCATAATTATTCCTGCATGATTATTTAAATAAATAAATTACATTTATTTATTTAAATTCATCACTAATTAATATGTATTCCCTCAAATTATTTAATAACATCACCATTTATCCTTCAATTAAATAAATTTATTTATTTAACCTACTTTCCATCTCACCAAATAAATAATGAAAATAATTATTTATTTCCTTTTGTCTTGTTCCCATTTATGAATTAAACCATTATCTCTGAAAAGTCAACTTTCCTCCATAAATTAAATAATTTCTATTATTCTAGCCACCTCTTTTTCTCCGCCATTGATTTAATTGCTTTTAAATAAATATCAACCCTTCATTTCAAAGCTTTCCCTAACTTTGACCTATTGTTTCCCTAACCCTAATTCTCCTTATCATATTGAATCTTGGCCTTTGATCTTAGGTTTTTGGTAAACTTTTAATCCTACCCATCCATTCTTAATTTGAAATTGTTTAAAAAGGCTTTCTTTCAAGTCATTTTACACATAGGGTTATTTTTAGCATGCTTGAGAACTTGAGAACTTGAGCATACAATACTTCAATACTTCAATATTTTGCTTGTCTTTGGAATAGGCTATAGTTGCATTCCAAATCTGAGGAAAATTATACAATTTGTAACAAGATGGAGAAGGTCAATGGAGGTCATTCAATGGATGCTTGAAGACTAGGTGACTTTGTTTCATTTTTTTATGTTTCTTGATTTCCATTGTGCTCTATTGTTGATTGGTATTTAGTCTTATGATACATGCAATTAAGTTGAAAATTTCTCCCTTATACATTATCAAATACTACTTAAATTTTGTTGTTTAGTTGTGTTTAAAATAGTATAGTTAAGTGGCTATTATAGGAAGAGTGGAGATAGGAGATCATATTTAGGTCTTTAACCTTTGAAAATGTAGAGTGCCACCGATGCACCACTTGTGGCGTATGAGTCCCAATATAGAAAATTTTCTAGATTTCAGTGAACTTAGAACAACCACTTCAAGATTATAGTTTTGGCACAGAAACATTAGTTTGGGACTTGTGGACACCAAAAAAGTAACCCTTCTACTTTTTTTGTCTCATTTATTCCCTCCTTATCATCTTGGCTTAATTTTGCATTGATTTAATAGTATAATTTGGATAACACATTCGTATTAGGTCTTGGGCCCTTGTGAAATAAAAGGATTCAAGTGGTGCCATACTTAAGTGTTGTAAAGTGTTGTAACATGCTTTCACACTTTTATACGGTCTTGTTAATGTATTTCACCTTGATAGCCTATTTTCATCATTTACTAAGCCTTATTTCAAAGTGTTGTAATGTGTTGTAACAAAATTTCAGACTTTTCTAGGTTTTTCTTTAGTAATTGGGCTTTCTTATGCTTTAATTGGCCCCATTTTATATCCACAAGGCTTATTTATGTGTATTTTTTTGAATAATCCTGATAAATGTCATTTAATGCATCAAAATCTGAAAACCCACCTTAAATTCCTAAGGTGGGACTCATTTTCCATTATGGGTGAATGAGTCCCCTTAGGTGGGACCCATTTTCCCAGGATGGCGAATGAGTCCCCTTTAGCTAAAAATTCAAATTTAATTCAAAATTCTAGTGGGTTTTATTCTCCAAGATCTAAGGTTGGCTTGTGATGTAAATTTGAGAATTATTGAATAATTGAGTAAAAATACAAGCTTCTTCCCCTCATTTTCATACCTAGCATTCAAGTGTTCATGCATATAGTTTACAAGAGAACTTGAGCATTCATAAGAGAATTCAAGGAATTTCAAGGGAAAATTACCAAGCAATCAAGAGAATTTTCAAGTATCATCCATAATGTCAAATATTTTTTGCATCATGTTGTTCTAGAGCTAACATTTGTGATGTAGGATTATGTGATTCAACCAAACATTGCATTCAAGATCTATCAACATCAAGCTAGAGTTCATTTCCTCATGCACTGGAGCCAATACTTACATGTTTGTAACACCTTATTGCTAGGGTTTAGTGAGTTGCAACATCATTATTTGTTCATTCATCATTCTCCATTCTATTCCATTTCATTTCAAGGGTTTATTTACCAACTAGGGATTTGACCAATGCAAACCCCTATTCACTTACCCCACAACATTTTTCCCTCTTCTTGTGTGTGATTTGTAGGGATCGGTTGTAGATTTACCGAGAATTTGAGATTGGAAAAGTGATCAAGACAAGTCAAAGTTTTCAAATTCCTAAGAGAATCTTGTAGAAGATCTATAGGCTGAATTCTACAGTTTTAGACCTAGATTTGTATTAGGAGCTAAAGAGCATACCAAGGGCTATAGTTTCCTATTTTGAATTCCCAAAAATATAGAGGTGAACTGATTCACCACTATTAACTAATGAGTGAGTCCCCCTGCCCATGCCTAAAAAGGAATTTTGTAGATATGAGTACCCATTTGTCTAAAACATGTTCTGACATAATCTTACTTAAATTGGACTAACTTGCCCAGCTTGGCGTATGAGTCCTAGTTGGCATCAACATCAAAAAATTTAGGATTCTAGAGCTCCATTCCATCTCCAACAAGCTCCTAGGTGTACATTTCCAGTTTCATAGCTTTCTATTCCATTTTAATTGCATTTTTAGGTTATTTAGTATTAGTTTGCATATAACACTATTTTTTCAAACATCTTGCATTTTCCAAGTTTAAACTTGGTGGTGAACCCATTTCTTGTCTCCATTCATCTATCAGGATATCTTATAGTCAGATCTCTCATATCCTTCATTGGGTCGAGATCTCTAAGGTATTCTTGAATGTGAACATTGTGAAATCAGATCCCCCTTCTTTCCCTTTTGTTTTGGACAAGGAAGTTGAGCATCCATTTTTGGTGTCCATAGGACTAAATCGCCCAAACCAGCATATGAGTCCTAGTTGTCACTAAATAACAATATTTGAAGGTTTTGAAGCTTGTTCTAAATTCATCCTTCCTCTAGGTACACTTTTGTACTTTCTCAGTCCTTTATTTTTATTTTTCAATTTCATTTCCTAGGTCATTTAGTTAGGTTTTGCATGGTACTTTGCATGTTACATTCATTTCTTGTCTTTTCAATCATTAGTTTGGTGGATAACCCTCTTAATTCCTCTGATCAAAACCTAGAACAACCTTTAGTAGATCTCCTTCCCCCATTCTATCCTTGGATTGAGATCTCTAGGATTTCCTTGAGTGAAACAAGAGTGTGAAGTAGGAACCCTATCTCCTTAATGATGAGGCTGCCTATTTCAATTGTTTCAAATAAATCATTTTATTCTATTTACTTTTATATATATTTCTTCCATTCAATTATAGGGCCAAGAAAAATGAGAATTCATCCTAAACTAGTTGTTCAACATGGTATTCAAGGTTTTCATATTGATTGATATGGATGTTGAGTGAGCCATGTCACCACTATCATGCCACTAAGGGGGTAGAGAGAATGCGACCTTTTGTGGCAAGATCACTCCTTCCTCCATGATATAGTTTTGGTAGATATAAATAAAATATTTTTAAAAAAATGTAAACATATGTCATATTGCTTGCTAAACCCTATAAGCACATTTGAGCAATTGTCTCAATTTTTCCTTTTTTCTTGTTTATATTAGTGTCCTAAAAGAAAATGAAAAACTCAAAAAACCTTCCTAGAGCCAATACACTTTCTTTAGTATCTTATGTTTTGTTAAATAAATCATATTTCAACAACCTAATACAAGAATACACTTTTATTCCCTAGAGCATAAATAGAAACAATTAAGTTTCCCATGCATTAAATCTCAGAGGAAATTTCATATAGTTTTAGATCTAGGAAAATTTTAGCAACATAATGATGTGTAAAATAAAATTTCAAGAATGAGAATCATGAATAATAGAATAAAATATAGAAAGAGGAGAAGAAAACATCATATCATGGGGAAAACCATTCTAGGTAAAAAAAAATCCGCACTCCAAAGCATTGAACCAATGTATTGGTTTTCAAAAATATGGTTACAATACATTACAAGCTCATAGCCTTAACATGAAGATTACATCATCCTCTTCTAGAGGAAATCCAATAGCTTAACCCCACAATGAAAAATTCCCCTCATCTAACTGCAAACTACATGCACTCAATATATAGGATCTTAAAATGCATTAATTAGAAATTTCTAAAATAAAATGCCAAAGGCTAATGATACAAAAATGGAAAGCGCCAAAATGACTAAACATGAATAATACCAAGCTTTCAATTGTCACCACATGCAATATTGTAATTTCCAATTTTCACTAAACCTACACATGCAAAACTTACACTTAAAGAAAGATAAATCCACCTCTGAAATTCACATTTCATGCAAACTCAACATGAAAGTAGAAAATTCCTTCATGCTCAACTTTACCTATAAATAGTAACTTTAAACATGATTCCTTAAAAATAGAAATGACAAAATTTAACTCAAAAGACAACATGGGACAATTATAACATTAAATAATTAAATAATTAATACTAAGAAAAATCAATGGTTGAGACACCTTTATTTTCCTAATATTGTCTTTCTTTTCGAACACCTTTTAAGAGTTCATGGAAGTGACATGATTTAACTACTAAGAGTCAACTGATGAAAACACATCATCATAACCATATCTAAAATCACATGAATCTTGAACAATGATCTCATGCTCCAACCGAGACACCTACAACATCTAATATGCCAACCATATTAGGCAATATTTCTCTCCATCCTGTAAAGGAAATGAATGATCCATGGTGTATGTGCACTAGTCTAAAGATCACAAGCATCAAATCTAACCAATAGTAAAGGATACAAAATATTTCTGCAATTCTACTATGCTCATGAACTAAATAAAAGCTCAAAAAACTACAATATTATAACCATAACATAATTTTAATGCCAAAGAATCCTCCATGGAACAAGATAAACCATTATCTAGAACAACAACCAAAATGTTTTTCCCTTTTCTAACTGATAAACCCATGGGACTAGAAATAGTATCCACAAAAAATACTAGTCCATCCAATCTACCATACCTCAAAGGTATCTAAAATATCAAGAGAACTTATGCCAACAACCTATCCAACCCATATAATGTAATCACAATCTCCATGTGTCAAAGTTTCCAATGAAGAAAACATGCATCTAGGAACTCCCACTACATAGGTAATGTCAAATATGAAAATATACCATGGAATATTACCAAGTCTACAAATCAACACTTATTTTGGCTATTAATTCAACCATGTAATTATAAAGAAAAATCACAATGATCTGCAAATGCAACAAAAATAATTGTATGGTTTTTGATAAAATATCAACATAACTCTCCCAAATCCATCACACTAAACATTGGAACATAAACCTCCAAGAAGAATCCATATAACAAATAGAAAACTTGTAAATCATATCCCATAATCATGTCCTTATGCCAACACCTCAAATTTCCAATATGTCTCATGTAAGATCTCCTTCACAACTACCAAGAAGCCTCACAAACACCCAAACATTCAATATCATTAGATACAACATAACATATATATTTGATGCCATCAAAATAGATGTAAGCTGTAAACACTAATTTTGGGTGTCCAAGGGTTCTTTAACTCTTCTAGGTTTTTCACCTAAAAGGAGAGAAATGGGCCTAAAATGTTATTGTATACACTCAAGATTAATGTAATGAGGGATGTAATATGCCTAATTATGATGTTCTATGCAATAAAATAAAATAAAAAGATGATTATTAATACTAAACCTAAGAAATGCAAAGTGCTGGAAAACACAATGATGTATCCAAAAACACCTAACAATTCAAGTAAATGATAAAAGAATTAAATAGAACTAGAGAGGTACACTTGGAATCTAAAGATTGACGTAGAGAGGCTCTGGAATCCTATAGAGTTGATTGAAATGTTGACTATGACACTTATGCCAAGCTAGGTGACTTAGTCCAGTTTCGAGGAAAATCTGTCAGAAAAGGAATCTACCAAATGGGTACTCAGAAATGTAAAAAATAAATTTTTAGGCCTAGTAGTGGAATTAATTCACTACAGATGGCGACTTAGTCCACCTGTGAATTTTTGGAATTTTGGAATAGGATTTTGTATCCCTCAGTTTGTACTTCATTTTCTAACAGGTTTATGATCCTGATTCTACAGAAAATGGGTTGAAAGAGGTCTCCAAGCTTCAATTAGGGTTTTGTTGACTATGATGAATTTGACGGATGAAAAAGACCTTTTTGAAAAATTTGCATACAAGAGCTGCAAACACACATGCAAAGAGGGGAAAAAGGGTTAAGGGTTAGAGTATAGGGGTTTTCCTTGGTCAAACTCTGATTTGGTAATCAAAGCCTATGAAATGAAATTAAATAAGAAGAGAATGATATGTAAACAACACGCACTGCCATAGAAATCTGAAGATATGCAATGAATTGCTCCAATGGATGGCTTGATGATGCTTAGAGATGTTTGAGTTCTTGAGAATGATTAAGAGATTGATTTAGGTGCTTCAGAATGACTAGGTAGGTCTTAAAATGAGAGGAAAAACCCTTATTTATACTTTATTTTCTATTATTTCCTATAAATAAGACATCATAGGCTAACCTCAAGGGAAAGAAAATAAAATATGGCCAAGAAATGAAAATTATTTTGATTTTTGTGCCTAGTGGTACTAAGTTGCCCCAAGTGGCGACTTGGTCCCACTAGTGCAATTTAACAAGGTGTTGAAAATTAAAGTGCATTAAGTAAGGTTTAATAGGAATATCCTCAAAAATACACTTAAGTATTTCCAGAAAGTGTATTAAGGGGTCATTTGAACATAATAAAGGGTTAATTTAGTGATGAAAAGTCTAGAAAACCATGATATTTTATTGCAACTCTTTACAACACTTTGAAATAAGACTTGGTAAGTGATAAAAAAGGGGATATTTAAGTGAATTATAATGAAAGGTTCCTAGAAAAGTGTGAAAGTGGGTTACAACACTTCACAACACTTTTACAAGACATCTTAGAAGTCTTAATGATTCACATGGGTCCAAGACCTAATGTGAATGTGTTGGCCCCATTACAACATTAAATATAGGAAAAATCAAGCCAAAGTCTATAAGAAAGACTCAAGTAAGCATAAAAATGTCAACTATACATTTTTTGGTGACACATTAAGCCCCCACTTTTATGAGAGGATGAACTTGCTTCAAACTCACACTAAAGTAGCCCAACATGCACATCGTGAGGGATCCAAATGCAGACATGTTGGTAAGATGAGACAATAATACTTAGGAGCGATGATCAAGCCCCCTAGATCACAATCCCATGGAAAACCAAACATATGCACAATGAACACACATGAAAATGATGAAGAAGAATGATAGAAATCTTTTATCATTTTTCCAACCCATTGTGGATCAGATCTAGGTTTTTTGTTTGGAACAAGAGATGTGTACTCACTTTGGGGCAATGGAACTCATGATTTTCCACTGAGTGAGAAGGCTTGAGAATACTCACTTTGGGGCCATGAAACTTTTGGTTTTACATGGGGTGATAAATCCACAACATACTTAGTCTAGGGCCATAAAACTTATGGTTGTTTGTGGGGTGAGAAATCCACAAGGTGGCTACGAGGAAAATTCATGCCTCGAAATGGGCTTTCCGATCAACCATACTAAAGTTATACCTCTTGATAACTTTAATAAGGCGCCATAAAGGACAATGTATTTTCATTCTTCATGAGACAAAGCTTCATATGCTTAGAATTCATGAACAAATACAATGGAACCACATGTATGCAACCTATGTTATGCAAGGTGTCCATGTAAATGCAAAATGCAACATGCAAAGAATGTTCAAATGAGTCTTGTTTAGTTCATGTGAGGTCTATAAATTAGGAAACATTGTGTCTAATGTCTCCAAGAGAGGACCGATCAAAGAATAGAAAATTCACAACTTAGGGGATGCAATTTGTTACATCAAGTGACCAAGAGGAATGTAATATGTTGAGATAGATCACGCTCATGAAGGACACTATACCCAATGTCATCCACAAAGTGAAAAAACACATCATATGAAGTAACAAGGCTATTATGAATCAAGAAAAAATGTAAAATGAATGTTGTCAATGTATGACCCCACTTTAAAGGAATTGCTATGCACCGTACTATGAGAAATTACTTTAAAGTAGAAAATAAAAATGCAAAAAGAAACACGACATGAGAGCCAACTTGGAAAACCCCTATGACAAGTCATATGCTTTTGAGTAAGGCTACGCCAAATAAATGAAAAAGGAACAAAAGAAAGAGGAGTTTCCCCAAAAATGAAAACACAAAAAGCATAAGGGATCTATGGATTTTGGGTTAGTATCTTATTTGCTGCAATGTTTTGATTAAAGAGCTTGAAACTGTCATCATTACCCAAAAACACATAGAACTAGAAGAATGGCTCAAAGAGAGTGAAAGCAAAGGAAAAAGGAAATATCAATTTGGTTCAACATGGAAGAGTCATAGGATGTCTCAATGCTTTCCATCATCCCTAAATGGAAAACATAAAACAAAAGCGAAAGGAGAAAGAAATTTATGACAAAGAGAAGAATGAATGTAAACATAGAAGACTATTACAAAGAGAGAACATCAAACATCATGGTAAGGGGGAACATGATACACACATATATGAAATAAAATAAAAATACTAGTAATGTAAAATAAATTCAACTATCAAATAGGTCATCCACCTTCCATTCTCAGTCAGGATAAGTGGAAGGTGAAAAATATAGTTAAGGAACAAGGACAAATGCATTACTGGGAAAAGGATACCTACTTGCCCCCACTGAGTGCAAGGTGAGAATGATCCAAGATAGGTGATGGGAAATACCATGTAATAGTGAGAAGAGAATATTCTACAACTATTACATGATGAGGGGATTTGGTAATGGTTTAAGGATTTATTAGATAACATTTTTTTCCATCAAAATGATACTTGCTCAATATTTCTTTCAATTGGTGATGCTCATTACTTCTATGTCCTAGAACACGATGATATGCACAATGTGGAACATTAGCATCTTTAGGATAGATTACAAACCTATTCATAGGTGATAATAAAATGAGTTCCTTTTTTAGAAGGATTTTTAATTTCCTTTCACATTCAGGTGGTGGATGGAGAGGAAACTTTAGTTTTTTTCAACTAGATTCACACTTTTCATTAATTTAAGGAGGAAGAGGACCCAAGGGGATTGCATCATCCTTTTCATTGGCATCCTGTAAGGGTTGTTCATGAGGAATAAGGACATTTATATTGGGAGGGGAATCAAAGATCATCGTGCCATCAACATGAAGTTTCCAATATTCTAAATGAGGCTTGCTACATAAGGATGATCTTGATATCCTAACCCTATTGTTTTTTCATCTTTTGGACTTTGTTTTAAAATTTGGGGAGTATTATGTTTAGTTTTTGTGTCACATGTTTTCTTAAGATTGTAAAACCTTCTCCATAAGTTTCTTCAAGGTTCATTAGTGTGTTGGTAACTTTGTTATCATAGAATGGTTAAGGAGTTGCTTGATAAGAGGAAATAGTTCCACCTAACAGAGGGAACTTAGGTCCATAACTTGTTTTAGGATGTAGGTTACCAAACATATCAGGAGGTGATACAATAGGAAGGTCTTGTAGTTTCATGGATGGAGAAAAGGACATGCATTGGCTCCAAGGTGTTAAAGACATTCATTTAATAACTTATTCATGTTGTCATCATCTTCTCCAATGATGTCAACTTCACAAGGAGGACATTCATGTGGATTTGAAGGAGTATAAGGAAGCTCAAGGTCATTGGGATCAATTCCAAAGGCACAATTTGACATGTCCACTAAATATTTTAATAACATCCAAAACTTATTAAAGAAAAAAGCCATGATGCAATCAAACTAAATGCAGTAAAAAATATTTTGGAAACTGTGACAAAAGACAATAACATAAAAAAGAAATGCTAAAAAATATGCAGAAAATGCCATAAATAATAGTGCAAAATGTGTAGAAGGACTAAGTTACCCAGTGTGGTGAATTAGTCCCAATGATGAGATTTTAGTGATTTTTCAAAAAAATTGAATGCAATTTGATGTTTTATAGATGCACACATGCAACTACAGTAGGAAAATACAATTTTTTTGTTGTTTTCAATGAAATATGATACAAAAATGTAAGCTATATGAGCCTTTCACTAATGCAATTTTGAAAACCCTAGGATGTGATTTAAACAATGCAACACCTAATGCAATGCTAATGCAAGTTAAACCTAGGACACACTTGAAATTAGAAGCAAAATTTTTCAAATTTTGGGTTCACCAAAATGTAAACACTAATTTTGGTTGTCCAAGGGTTCTCTAACTCTTCTACATTTTTCACCTATAAGGGGAGAAATGGGCCCAAAATTCTAAGGTCTACACTCAAGATTAATGTAATGAGGGATGTAATATGCCTAATTATGATGTTCAATGCAATAAGAATTAAAAAAAAATGTTTTTAATGCTAAACCTAAGAAATGCAAAGTGCTGGAAAACATAGTGATGTATGTAAAAAAACCTAAGAACGCAAGTAAATGATAAAATAATTAAACATAATTGGAGAGGTTCACCTAGAATCTGAAGTCTGACCTAGAGAATCTCAAGAATCCTATAGATTTGATTGAAATGTTGAATGGGACACTTACACCAAGCTAGGAAACTTAGTCTAGTTTTAAGGAAAAAATTTCGGAAGAGGAATCTACCAAATTGTTACTCAGAAATGTAAAAATCAATTTTCAGGCTAGGTAGTGGGACTAATTCACCACGGATGGTGACTTAATCCACTTGGGAATTTATGGAATTTTGGAATAGGATTCTGTAGCCCTCGGTCTGCACTTCCTTTTCTAACAAGTGTTCGGTCTTGATTATATAGAAAATGGGATGAAAGAGGCCTCCATGCTTCAATTAGGGTTTTTTTTACTATGATGACTTTGATAGATGGAAAACATCTTTTTGATAGTTTCCTCTTTGACAAATCTGCATACAAGACCTACAAACACACATGCAAAGAGGAGGAAAAGGGTTAATAGTTAGAGTATAGGGGTTTTCCTTGATCAAACCTTGATTTGGTAATCAAACCATATGAAATGAAATGAAATAAGAAGAGAATGATAAAAAAACAACATTCAATGTCATAAACATACCAAACCTTTGGTGTAGAAATCTAAAGTTATGCAATGAACTGCTCCAATGGATGGCTTGATGATGCTTAGAGACGCTTGAGTGCTTGAGAATGATTAGGAGATTGAATTAGGTTCTTGAGAATGAATAGGTAGAACTTAACATGAGAGAAAAACCCTTATTTATACTATATTTTCCATTATTTCTTGAAAATAACACATCACGGGCTAACCTCAAGGGTAAAAGAACAAAATCTCACCAAGAAATGAAAATTATTTTAACTTTTGTGCCTAATGAGACTAAGTCACCCTAGGTGGCGACTTGGTCCCACCAGGTCAATTTCACTAGGTGTAAGAAATTAGAGTGCATTAAGTAAGGTTTAACATGAATATGCTCAAAAATACACTTCAGTATGGCCAAAAAGTAAATTAAGGGGTTACTTAAACATAAGAAAGGGTTGATTTAGTAATAACAAGTCTAGAAAATGTGAGAGTTTGTTAAAACTCTTTACAAAAATTTTAAATAAGACTTGGTAAGTGATAAAAGGGGGATATTTAAGTAAATTATAATGAAAGGGTCCTAGAAAAGTGTGAAAGTGGGTTACAACACTTCACAACACTTTTACAAGACATCCTAAAAGTCTTAATGATTCACAAGGGTCCAATACCTAATGTGAGTGTGTTGGCCACATTAGAACATTAAATCTAGGAAAAATCAAGCCAAAGTCCATAAGAAAAACTCAAGTGAGCATGAAAATGTCAAATATACATTTTTTTGTGACACATTAAGCCCCCACATTAGTGTGAGGATGAACTTGCTTCAAACTCACACTAAAGTAGCCCAACATGCTCATCTAGAGTGATCTAAATGCACACATGTTGGTAAGATGAGACAACCATAATCAAGAGGGATGATCAATCCTCCAGGATCATGATCCCATGGCAAATAAAACATAGGCACAAAGGAACACACATGAAAATGATGAAGAATAATGATAGAAAGCTTTGATCATTTTTTCAGCATGCTGTGGATCAAATCTAGGCTATTTGTTTGGAACAAGAAATGTCTACTCACGTTGGGGAAATGGAACTCATGGTTGTCTGTCGGGTGAGAAGTCCTAAGAATACTCACTCTGGCGCTATGAAATTTTTGGTTCTCATTGGGGTGAGAATTCCATAACATACTCAATCTGTGGTGACAAAACTTATGGTTGTTCATGGATTGAGAAATCCACAAGGTGGCTATGGAGAAAAGTCATGCCTCGAAATGGGTTTCCCAATTAACCATACTAAAGTTATGCCTCATGATAACTTTAATAAGGCACCACAAAGGACAATTTCATTTCGTGTTTCATGAGACAAGCAAAGCTTTGTATGCTTAGAACTCATGAATAAATGCAATGGCACCATAGGCATGCAAGCTATGTTATGCAAGGTGGCCATAGAAATGCAAAATTCAACATGCAAAGAATGTTCAAATGAGTCTTGTTTAGTTCATGCAAGGTCTATTACTTAGGAAAGATTGTGTCTAATGTCTCCAAGAGAGGACCGATCAAAGAATAGAAAATTCACAACTTAGGAGATGTAGTGTGTTGCATCAGGCCACTAAGAGGAATGTAATATGCTGAGATAGATCATGCTCATGAAGGACACTATACCCAATTTATCCACAAAGTGACAAAATGCGTCGTATAAAGTAACAAGGCTGCACTAAGAACCAAAAAAAATGCAAAATGAATAATGTCAATGTATGCCCCCACTTTAAAAGAATTGCTACACACTGTACTATGAGCAATTAATTTAAAGTAGAAAATGAAAAATTCAAAAAGAAACATGACATGAGAGCCAACTTTGGAAACCCCTATGCCAAGTCATCTATTTCCAAGTAAGGTTGTATCATGCAAATGAAAAAGGAAAAAAAGAAAGAGGAGTTTCCCCGCAAAATGAAAACACCAAAAACATAAGTGATCTATGAATTTTTGGTTAGTATGTTCTTTGCTGCAATGTTTTGATTAAAGACCTCAAAACTATCATCATTCCCCAAACACACATAGAACTAGAAGAATGACACAAAGAGATTGAAAACAAAAGAAAAAGGAAAGATTCATTTGGTTCAACATGGAAGAGACAGAGGATGTCTCAGTGCTTTGCATCATCCCTGAAAGGAAAACACAAGAAAATGAAAATGAAAAGGAAAACAAAAAGTGTAAAAGCTTTTGGGTCAACACGAGAGAGAAATTTTGTTCTCAATACCTTGCATCATCCCTAAAAGGAAAACACAAAACAAGAAAAAGAATTAAAATAGAAAGACCTTTTGGGTCAACGTGGAAGAGACATAGGGCATCTCAATGCTTTGTGTTATTCCCAAAAGGAAAACAAAAAACAAAAGTGAAAAAGAAGAGGGAAAGACCTTTTGGGTCAACATGGAAGAGACATAGGTTATCTCAACACTTTGTGTCATCCCCAAAACAAAAACACAAAAAAAAAAAAGTGAAACAGGAAAGCAATGCATGACATAAAAAAGAGTGAAGGTACACATAGAAGAATGTCACAAAGAGAGGAGAACATCAAATGTCACGGTATGGGGGAACATGATACACACATATATGAAATAAAATAAAAGTACTAGTAATGCAAAGGCAAGTCAACCATCAAATGGGTCATCCAACTTCCATTCTCAATCAGGATAAGTGGAAGGTGAAAAATATAGCTAGGAGACAAGGACAAATGCATTACTAGGACAAGGCTACCTTCTTCTTGCCCCCACTAAGTGCAAGGTGAGAATGAGCCAAGATAGGTGATGGGAAAGATCATGTAATAGTGAGAAGAGAATATTCTACAACTATTACATGATGAGGGGAATTGGTAATGGTTTAAGGATTTACCGGATAGCAATTATTGCCATCAAAATGATACTTGCTCAATATTTCTTTCAATTGGTGACTCTCATTGCTTCTATGTCCTAGCACATGATATGCATAGTGTGGAACATTAGCATCTTTAGGTTAGATTACCAACCTATTCGTAGGTGGTAATAAAATGAGTTCTTTGTTTAGAAGGATTTGCAATTTCCTTTCACATTCAGGTGGTGGATGGAGAGGAAACTTTATTTTTTTCAACTTGTAAGGTTGTTTGTGTTTACTAGATTCACCCTTTTCATGGATTGACGGAGGAAGAAGACCCAATGAGATCCTATCATCCTTGTCATTGGTATCCCGTAAGCGTTGTTCACGAGGAAGTAGGAAATTGAGATTGGAAGAGGAATCAAAGATCATCATGCCATCATCACGAAGTCTCCAATATTCTAAAGGAGGCTTGCTGCATGAGGAGGATCTTGATATCCTAACACTATTGTGTTTTCATCTTTTGGAATTTGTTCTAAAAGTTGGTGAATATTATCTTTAGTTGTTCTATCACATCCTTGTTTGCTTAAGATTGTAAAACCTTTTCCATAAGTTTCTTCAAGGTTGATTGGTGTTTTGGTAACTTTTTTTATCATAGAATGGTTGAGGAGTTGCTTGATGAGAGGAACTAGTTCCACCTAACAGAGGGAACTTAGGTCCATTTTTTTTAGGATTTAGGTAACCAAACATATTAGGATGTGATACTATAGGAAGGTCTTGTTGTTTCATGGATGGATAAAAAGATGCATTGGCTTCAAGGTTTTCAAGACATTCATTTAAGAACTTATTCATGTTGTCATCATCTTCTCCAATGCTATCAACATCACAAGGAGGACATTCATGTGGAGTTGAAGGAGCATAAGGATGCTCAAGGTCATTAGGATTAGTTCCAAAGGCACAATTTGACATGTCTACTAAATATTTTAATGATGTCCAAAACCTATTAAAGAAAAAATACATGATGGAAGCAAACTAAATGCAATAAACATAAAATCTAGAAACTATGATAAAAGACAATAACTAAAAGCATAAATGCATAAAATATGCAAAAAAAATCCAAAAATAACAATGCAAAATGTGTAGAAGGACTAATTTTCCTAGTGTGGTGAATTAGTCCTAGTGATGTTTTTTTGTCATTTTTCAAAAACTTTGAATGCAATTTGATGTTTTACAGATGCACAAATGCAGCTACAATAGGAAAATGTAGAAATTTTGTTGTCTACAATGAAATATGGTGCAAAAATGTAAGCTATATGCGCTTTTTACTAATGCAATTTTGAAAACCCTAGGATGCAATTTAAACAATTCAACACCTAATGCAATGCTAATGCAAGTTAAACCTAGGATGGACTTGAAATTAGAAGAAAAAATGCTCAAACCTCGGGTTCACCAAAATGTAAACACTGATTTTGGGTCTCCAAGGGATCTCTAACTCTTCTACGTTTTTGACCTAAAAGGAGAGAAATGGTCCCAAAATGCTAATGTCAACACTCAAGATTAATTTAATGATGGATGCAATATATGTAATTATGATGTTCAATGGAATAGAATGAAAAAAAAAGATGATTATTAATGCTTAACCTAACAAATGCAAAGTGTTGGAAAGCATAGTGATGTATGCAAAAGCACCTAAGAATGCAAGTAAATGATAAAAGAATTAAATAGAACTAGAGAGGTGCACCTTGAATCTGAAGTATGATGTAGAGAGGCTCTAGAATCATGACTTGATTGGAAATGTTGACTGGGACACTTATGCCAAGCTGGGCGACTTAGTCCAATTTCAGGAAAAATATGCTAGAACATGAATCTGCCAAATGGGTACTCAGAAATGTAAAAAATCATTTTTTTGTAGCCCTCAATCTACACTTCCTTTTCTAACAGGTGTCTAGTCTTGATTTAGTAGAAAATGGGTTGAAAGAGGTTTCCAAGCTTCAATTAGGGTTTTGTTGACTATGATGACTTTGATGGATGGAAAACACTTTTCTAACACTTTCCTCTTTGACAAATATACGTACAAGACCTATAAACACACATGAAAAGAGGGGAAAAAGGGTTAAGGGTCAGAGTATAGAGGTTTTCCTTTGTCAAACCCTGATTTGGTAATCAAACCCTATGAAATGAAATTAAATAAGAAGAGAATGATAAATAAACATGTAATGTCATAAACTTACGAAACCCTTGATGTAGAAATCTTAATATATGTAATGAAGTGCTCCAATGGATGGCTTGATGATGCTTAGAGATTCTTGAATGCTTGAGAATGATTAAGATATTGAATTAGGTGCTTAAGAATGAATAGGTAGGTCTTTAAATGACAGGAAAAACCCTTATTTATACTCGACTTTCCATTATTTCCTGAAAATAACACATCACAAGCCAACCTCAGGGGTAAGAGAATAAAATCTCACCAAGAAAGGAAAATTATTTTGATTTTTATGGCTAGTGGGACTAATTCACCCTAGGTGGTGACTTGGTCCCACCAGGAAATTTCATTGGGTGTCAAAAATTAAAGTGCAGTAAGTAAGGTTTAACAAGAATATACTCCAAAATACACTTAAGCATGGTCAAAAAGTGTATGAAGGGATCATTTAAACATAAGAAAGGGTTGATTTAGTGATGAAAAGTCTAGAAAAGTGTGAGAGTTTGTTACAACTCTTTAAACACTTTAAAATAGTACTTGTTAAGTGATAAAAAGGGGATATTTAAGTGAATTATAATGAAAGGTTCCTAGAAAAGTGTGAAAGTATGTTGCAACACTTCACAACACTTTTACAAGACATCCTAGAAGTCTTAATGATTCACAAGGGTCTGAGACCTAATGTGAATGTGTTGTCCACATTTCAACATTAAATCTAGGAAAAATCAAGCTAAAGTCCATAAGAAAGACTCAAGTGAGCATAAAAATGTCAACTATACATTTTTTGGCGACACATAAGCCTCTCTAAAAAAAGATCAAAATTAAAAAAATATCATATCAATAAAATATCCAAATAATATCTCCAAAAATTATCATGGAAAAAATCAAATACCCAAGGAAATTAACATGTCAAGAACTCCTCAAATGAACCCTCCAAAAGTAGAAAGAATATATCAAGATCGATCTCTATGAGAAGAAAAAATTATAAAGCATAATTTATTTGAAAAAAAATGGGCTATACCTTTCAAATGATTATCTTCCAAGTAGACCAAGAGCAGGGGATGACATTTCTCCAATAAGATATAACATGTCTTGTATACTTTATCCAAGAGAAAACTCTTCTCAAGTCAATCATGAACTAATGTCCATGTCCAAGTGAATGGATCCTTAGACTTTCTACTAACACACAACTACCTCACCCAAGGACCTCCAACTATCCATAAACATATGCAATTGATAAATCCATTTTTAACTCCAAATATAATGTTGCACTAACATGTAGACCTCAAGCACATCTCTAAGGTACTCAATACCATGAGAACTAACCAGATCACTGTCAAAGCTCCAACCATGGAATTAGAAACCCAAACATTACATCATGATCTCATAGTTACTGAAAATACGATCATAAGCTCCAAGTGAAAAACCATGGTCTCAAGAGCAACATAATATTCCAAAACTCTAATGCGCCATCAAGAGTATACAATGACATACCAACAACATACTCTAAACCAAAATCACATATCAAAGCATTATCGAAACCCCAAATAAAGACTCTAAGAGTTATTCATGGCTCTAAGGTGTCATACATCTTCAATCACATGAAGATAACCATCTCAAAATAGTTTCCATGAATATGCAAAGAACCCTTCTACAAAAATAGGACCTATGAACTCCTAGTAACATCTAAAACTCTAAAGAAGATAATCCATTACCAAGTGATGAATCCGCATCATTTCCAAAAACTCCCAGTGAACTTTGATACTATTGGCACCTTCAAATTTTCAAATTTGATGTTCCTATATTGAAAAAATTTCCCTGACACACTCAGAATAGCCCATGAAAAAATCTACCCAAGTGACCTACTTTGGAGGGTCAAAATTTGATGCTAGTTGATTTTCATGAAAAAACCCTTTGTGGAAACACTCATGTGAGATATGTGAATTTTCATGTTAGTTTTCAACTTCCCATGATGAGTTTTGAAAACTGAAGTTGGAGGGTTTTGACACTTTTCTGCTATTTGTGAACTCTCAGTTCTACGAAGTGGCCTCCCATTTGAGCTTATATTTTGCAGCTGGATGATTGTCATGACGAATGGATCATTGCTCTTAATTATCCCTACATTCATATACTCCCATGTCCAGTTTTAGAGCCTCATGATTTGATTTTCCATTTTTTCAAGATCAAAAGCAAATGTAGTTTTTTCTGATTTTACATATGCATTTCTAACATGTTTCAAGGTGGTCAACTTTGACCCCTAATATCTTGTGAAGATTAATGATTGAGGGAATTCCCTCTTGGAAACATGCTCTA
>VDFB02040823.1:0-18894 GCA_007258455.2 Sequoia sempervirens | reverse complement strand
ACACAACCTCATGCCCAGATGCTTTCCAAAACTATCAAGAAGGTAAATTCGTTAAGTATATTTTGGTGATAACAAGGCATGCAAAATTATTAGCAAAGGTGATGTGATTGCTGAAGTTAAAAAATGGAAACAAATGGTTATTGTGTGATGTAAGACACGTTCCAAAGTTAAAAATAAATTTGATTTTGATGGGACAGCTAGATGCTCAAGGATGTAGTGTTATTTTTGAGTCAAACAAATGGAAGGTGACCAAAGGAGCGTTAGTAGTTGCAAGAGGCAGCAAATTGGGCACATTATATGTGCTAGATAGTCCCACTAAAATGGGACTAGTGATGGCACTTGTGGATAGTGAAGTGGAACTATGGCATAGAAGACTTGAGTACATGAGCAAGGAGGGGCTTGAAATCTTGCTCAAAATGGATCTTCTTCCGGGTTTAAAATTTGTAGATTTGGACCTATGTGAGCATTGCCTATATGGAAAACAGAGGCGGATTAGTTACTCGAAGACCAGACATGGCAAAAAGACAACGCCCTTGGAGATTGTGCACTTCGATGTGATCGGTCCTATAGAGGTAACTTTGTATGGAGGAGCTAATTATTTTGTTTCACTTATTGATGATTACACTTGAAAGGTATGGATTTACATGCGCAATAGGAAATTTGAAGTGTTTACCAAATTCAATATTTTTAAAGCTATTGTTGCAAACCAAATAGGAATCAAGATTAAATGTTTGAAAACGGGTAATGGGGGTGAATTTTGTTCTTCGGAGTTTGATGGTTATTGTGTAGATAATGATATTCAACGCATTAAAGTCGTACCATTCACACTTCAAGAGAATGGTGTAGCAGAGAGGTTGAATTGTACAATTTTTGAGAGGGCTCGGAGTGTGCTCTCTAATGTAGGTTTGGGGAAAGAATTTTGGGCGAAGGCAATTAATACAACAGTGTATTTGATTAATCGTAGCCCTTCTTCCAATTGGATTTTGATTCTCCGGAGGAGAGATGGATTGGAAAGTGAATTTCATACAAACATTTGAGGGTGTTTGGTTGTGAAGCATTTGTTCATGTTCCGAAAGAGAAGCGAACCAAGCTAGACTTCAAATCTGAGTGGTGCATATTTGTCGGGTATGGTGAAGAATAGTATGGTTTTAGGTTATGGAATCTGATGGCAAATAAATTGGTTCGTAGTCAAGATGTGTTGTTTAATGAAAAAGTGTTTCCAGGTTTGCACAAACAGACTAGCTTAGTGAATGAATTTGTGCCTATCAATGTTTTTGGGAGTGGCAGAGGCTTGGAGTTTTCACATCCAAATCCGAATTTGGTGTCTTCTCAATTTCCTACGTAGCCAGTATTAAATCTTGCTTGCACCAATTTCCTTGTTTCCTCATCTAGTGTGAATCCCATATCATTACATGAGGATCATGTGTGTGAGGTATGTCCAATTCAATTTGATTTTGTCATATCTTAATCTGCAAGTTTAAGATTTTAGTAAGAAAACTTAAGTTTTTAATCTGCTACCTTGTCAATCAAATTCCACTCGTGCCTCTATTGAAGCCGTCCCTGTCACCTCAATGTCTCATGTTGACATTTCAAATCCCATGCCACTCTTTAATGCACCTTTGCCATTGCTTGCTGCATTTGAAACAAATCTGATAACCCACACAATTTTCAAAGTCACCCATCCTTGCCTCATTGTGATTTGCTTTGGGATCATAATTTTCAACATAGCCTTTAGCTGCCTCATCGTTGCCTTGTGAAAACTCATCACAACATAATGTTCTTCCTATGCAGCAAACACACTTGCATTCCCTGCCGGTTACCTTTGAATCTTCCAATAGGCGATTATCTCTGCCACAGTCTCAAGTCACAAAGGAAATGACAATCAAAGGTTTTAGTAATATGTAGTAGGACAATCTAATGCCCATGCAACGTAATCATCCCTCTATGCAACAAGAAGATCGTGGTCTATCCCCATCGCGGCCTGCACATGTCCATATTTTTGGTCTTTTGCAATCTTCGGTGGGAAATTCAAATCCCACATAGAACTTTGACAATTCCACATTGCCTCAAGATGCCTCATCGTTGCCTTCACGAGTCTATACCACCGGCTTTATGGTCCTCCACAGGAAAATATGATAGATGATACACATTTAAATGATGGTAATTTGCACACAGCTAGGAGAAGTTTTAGTTCCTTGCCACAGTCTATAGGAGGCATATAGAGTAATAGTAATATGCAAAATAATAACACTGCTGATGTTGTTAATAGTAGAAATGTTGGTAATAGAGAGGCTGTTGATTACAACATCTTTATTCAAAATAATGTAGTGCAAAGGCAGAGCATTGGAGGAAACTTGCAGGAACAGGGTAATGTGCAACAATTGGTTCCTCAAGTGCGGAGGTCTACCTAGGAGTGTCGACCTCCAACAAGATTTGATGATTACCAGTTATTGATTTTTGATTAGTTAGAGCTAGCCACATTTAAAGAGGCTTGCAATGATGCTCATCGTGAGAAGTGGTTGGATGCTATGCAAGAGGAAATGGATTCATTGATGGCCAATCATACCTGGGATTTGGTGAAGCTTCCACCTAATCGAAAAGCTTTGAAAAATCGATGGGTGTATAGATTGAAAGAGGAAGGAGGTAGGAAAAGATATTGAGCATGTTTGGTTGTTAAGGGGTATGATCAGCAAAAAGGTATTGATTTTAATGAGATCTTCTCACCAGTTGTTAAGATGACTACCATTAGAGCGGTTTTGGGTTTGCAACGGTATATGACCTTGAGTTGGAGCAACTTGATGTGAAGAAAACGTTCCTACATGGTGACATAAATGAGGAGTTATATATGCATCAACCAAAAGGTTTAGAGCAAAAGGGCAAAGAGGATTTATATTGCAGGTTGAGGAGGAGTTTGTATGGGCTCAAGCAAGCCCCATGACAGTGGCACCTCAAGTTTGACTCATTCATGGCTGAGAAACACTTCACACGATGTGAATTTGGTCTGTGTGTGTATTATAAGTTTTTGGATAATGGTGAGTTTGTTTTATTGCTGCTCTATGTTGATGACATGCTTGTTATTGGCACTAGTTGTTAAATTTATGTGAACAGATTAAATGCACAGAAAAATAATTTGAAATCAGACAAAATAACACAGCATATACCCTGGGAAAACCCTCCTCTTGAGGGAGGAAAACCCAGCAACAAAGATCTCTCTTATATTTGATGTAACAGTGGCAATTTTACACAATACAATGAGGTCTAACACAAGACCGATATACTGCACCTGGCAATATGGAATGACATATACTAACCTGTTAAATCACACCTGGCAAATGACAGATCTGGCATTGTTCACTTGCATTGGATGGTCTTCAATCTATGCACTGGATTGTCTTCAATCTGTGTTAGCTCAACACTGTGTAATGTTCACTTTGTATTTTGAATTCGCACTTTGCTTATTATATTCGCACTTGAATAGTACATTCGCATTTGATCATACTTTCAGACTTGAAGCGTACTTGATAGAATTCGCTAGCTGTAGCTTCGACCTGTATGATATGATCACTCTTTGATCAGACAATATATTCGCACTTGTGTAACTGATTGAACTGATTTCTTCACTCTTTAAGTTCGCACTTTATAATGCAAAAACAGATGAGAATAACCGAACTCTGCTCGACGATAACAATAGACAAATCAAGGAGAATATATACAAGTGAATGATAGAGACACATGCCTCAAAAACCTTCAAGTCGGCCTCTAATAAATTGCGAATATCCTTTAATGATAGTCGGCCTCAAATAAATATTAAGTATCTTCTAATAAAAGATCAACTCGAATTCTTTTATGTTGGCCATAGTATGAAATACAAAACAATAAATATAAATTGAATAGCCAACTGCTATTATTCAATTTATGTCTTCCATGAAAGTGGTGGGCTAGAAGGAACTACCGAAGCTGCTATAACATTAACACTCCCTCTCAGCTAGAGAGAGAACTTCCAGCTGCATAATACAAATCATCTCCATATGAGGTTCATCTGCCACCATTGCTTGCAATCAGATATAAAGAGAGAAATATCACCTCAACATGATATTTGATATTGTCTCGATATCAACCATCAAATGGTAAGTACTAGTGTTCATCACTTGCGTGATGTTGTCACCTCAACGTGACTTTCACCATGGCTCTCCCAGAGGGTGAAACACAAGTACAAGAAGATCATCACGGACTCTCTCACGTGATGTCATGGAGTTACACACATGACATCCACCATGACTCAACTCAGAGGGTGGAAACAAGGGCTTTCACCTCAGATTCTTCCACACAGTAATAGTTGCAATAGGTACAAGTGTTCATCACTTCATGATGTTGTCACCTCAACGGATTCTCACCATGCCTCCTTAGGGTGAAACACAAGTACAACATATGTCATGGAGTTGCACACATGATATCCACCATGACTGTACCTCGTAGGGTGGAAACAAGGGCTTTCACCTCAAATTCTTCCACAATAAGAAAAAATGCATTAACAAGGGATTTCACCTCAACTTTCTTACGTGAAGAACCATATGTCACCGACATCAGACTCATAATTACCAAGGCTGGATTCTCCACCATACCAAGCTTGTCTCGAAGTGTACAAACTTTATCCCGGGCGAGAGGCTTGTGAGAATATCTGCTCATAATGTACCTAACTGCATACCTTCCAAGTAGCACTCATATCTCTGATATAGTGGTACTTGATCTCAACATGCTTGATTCGGCCATGAAACACAGATTGACAGTAAGCTTCACACAACTCCGATTATCACAATGAATAATAGTAGGCTCCATTGATTGTCCAAATAACTCGCAAGGAGCTACGGCCACACCGCTTCCCCGAAAGGTTGGGCGTAAGTTGCAATGTACTACCGGGTTGTACTCACGCTACTAAGATTGCTTGCTGCACTGTGAAATCATAGCAGAACCCAAGCTGAAGCAACAGCAATAGGTGCTCTTCCGATCTGTGACACAACCTGCCCAATCAGAATCAGTGAAACCAAGTAACTCAAAGTCTGCATCTGAAGTATACTTCAACCCATATCCAATTGTGCCACGCAAGTATCTCAGGACATGTTTAGCTGCAACAAGATGTATCTGTCTCTGATCACACATAAACTGGCTAAGTGCACTCACTGCATAGCAAATATCAAGTCTAGTGTTAACTAGATACATCAAGGATCCAATCAGTTGTCTGTACAACGTAGGATCCACCAAATCTGAACTAGCTGCAGCCTCCTTCAATTTATGAAGATTGGTCTCCATAGGAGTAGACATGGATTTGCAATCCATCATGCCAAATCTCTTAAGTATATCAATGGTGTACTTCCCTTGATTTAAAATCATACCATCTGACTTCTGCCAGACTTCTAAACCAAGGAAGTAATGCATGAGCCCAAGGTCCTTCATCTCAAATTCAGAAGTTAAATCCTTCTTACATTCAAGAATCAGGTGATCTTCTCCAGTGAGGATTAGATCATCAACATATAAAACCAAAATTAATGCATCACCATTGATTACCTTGAAGTAGAGATTTGGATCAGCATCATTCTTCAAGAAACCCAAGCTTGATAGATACCGATCAATCCTTTCGTACCATGCACGAGGAGCCTGCTTAAGACCATACAAGGCCTTCTTCAGCTTGCAAACATGAGACTCCTTCCCATGAATCTCAAATCCATCAGGTTGCTCTATGTAAACCTCTTCCTCAATCACTCCATTGAGAAAGGCTGTCTTCACATCCATCTGGTGAATCTTCCATCCTCTAGATGCAGCAATAGCAATGATGGTTCTGACAGAAGTGTAGCGAGCAACAGGAGCAAAAGTCTCATCATAATCAACTCCCTCTTTCTGAGAAAACCCACGAGCCACAAATCTTGCCTTGTACTTCTCAATGCTTCCATCTGCAGCATGCTTAATCTTGAATAGCCATTTAGAAGATACCACAAACTTGCCCTCGGGTCTAGGAACGATATCCCAAACATCGTTCTTAAGAATTGACTGATACTCCTCTGTCATAGCATCTCTCCAGACTTGAAGACTAGATGCTTCCTCAACACAGGAAGGCTCAGATTCTATAATCTGACTCATCAGGGCAACATAACTGGAGAACTTATGTGGCCTTTTGCTTTCTCTGAATGTGCCTCTAGGAGCGGCAAAGCTTTCAGCCTCTTGCATAGTGCGACTAGCCCATAGAGGTCTCTTTCTCCAATAACAATGTCAGTAGGCCCATCAGTAGGTTCCAAGGGTTCAACTAGATCAAGATCTTCCTTTGGTTCCATTGTCTCCCTCTGAATCTCAGGAGTATGGTCAACTTCCATGTCCTGAGGAGACTCTTCATTATCAATCTCCATATGAATCCCTTTGGATCTCCTGAATGCAACATCTTCCTCGAATGTGACATCCCTACTGATCTCTATCAACTTCTGACCTGGAATGTAAATTCTGTAAGCTTTTGATGTCTCACTGTAGCCCACAAATATTCCCTTCTTGCCAGAAGGTTCCAGCTTGGTTCTTTTTTCTTTGGGAACATGAACATAGACAGGACAATCGAAGATCCTCAAGTGACTGACTTCAGGCTTCTTCCCTGTAAAGGCTTCTTCTGGAGTCATATTTTCCAAGATCTTATGAGGACTTCTATTCTAAACATATACAGCTGTCCTGGAAGCTTCTGCCCATAGGAAGGTTTGCAAATCTTGATCATGGATCATGGCCTTTGCTGCTTCCACAATTGTTCTGTTCTTTCTTTCTGCAACACTATTTTGTTGAGGATTATAGGGAACACAGAGCTCCCTCTTAATCCCTGCATCAATACAAAAGTTTCGAAAACTACCAGAGGTGTATTCTCCACCATTGTCAGATCTGAGGACCTTAATTCGTTTACCAGAAAGATTTTCTACCAAAGCTTTAAACTCTTTAAACCTATCCAATACTTCCTCAAATTCTTTAGATTTCAAAAAATAAATCCAAGTCTTCCTAGAGTGATCATCAATGAAAAGAACATAATACAAAAAACCACTCGAAGAAGGAACAAACATAGGACCACATAAATCAGAATGAATTAGGTCTAAAATACACTTAGATCTATTTTCTCTACTATGAAAAGGGGCTTTCATATTCTTACCTAATGCGCAGCCCTTGCATGTACCTTCGTGCTCCTAGTTGAATTTAGGAAGGCCCGTCACCATCTTCTCCATAATGGGTAGGGCTCGGAAGTGTAAGTGAGCCAATCTCCGATGCCAAAGATCACAAAGACTGGAAGAGTCATGAACCAATGCTTGGAGAGGATGTGAGCAAACTTTGTAGAGGTTATCATATCTAACTCCAATTACTTTACTTGAGCATCCTTGAAGCTAGAGTTCTGCATCCACACTAGAACTTTGCCTTTGGAGAAGGCAACTTGATATCCTTTATCTTCCAAGGCTGAAATGGAAATAAGATTACGCTTGATTCCGGGAACATAAAGAACATTACCCAATTGAAACGATATTGCCGGAATCCAAGTGAAGTGTGGAGGTCCCAATTCCTTTTATGGAGTAGCTGGTCATCATCAGAAGATTCCTTTTCCACCAAACTCGATAAGTGCTCCTTGAAGCCGGTTATGTGACGAGAGGCACCACTGTCGATTATCCAAGTGTTGGTGTCGGAAGGTACACAGCTTGATAATGCTGAATGAGACAGATATTCACTTGAATCCTCAACCTTCAAATCATACACCATCTTGACAAACTGAACAAATGAGATAATCTGAGTGCAATAATCTGATCACGATCCTCAAACCCGCTCTGATACCATGTTAAATTTATGTGAACAGATTAAATGCACAGAAAAATAATTCGAAATCAGACAAAATAACACAGCATATACCCTGGGAAAACCGTCCTCTTGAGGGAGAAAAACCCAGCAACAAAGATCTCTCTTATATTTGATGTAACAGTGGCAATTTTACACAATACAATGAGGTCTAACACAAGACCAATATACTGCACCTGGCAATATGGAATGACAGATAATAACCTGTTAAATCACACCTGGCAAATGATAGATCTGGCATTGTTCACCTTGCACTGGATGGTCTTCAATCTATGCATTGGATTGTCTTCAATCTGTGTTAGCTCAACACTGTGTAATGTTCACTCTGTATTTTGAATTCGCACTTTGCTTATTATATTCGCACTTGAATAGTACATTTGCATTTGATCATACTTTCAGACTTGAAGCGCACTTGACAGAATTCGCTAGCTGTAGCTTCGCCCTGTATGATATGATCACTCTTTGATCAGACAATATATTCGCACTTGTGTAACTGACTGAACTGATCTCTTCACTCTTTAAGTTCGCACTTTATAATGCAAAAACAGATGAGAATAACCGAACTCTGCTCGATGATAACAATAGACGAATCAAGGAGAATATATACAAGTGAATGATAGAGACGCATGCCTCAAAAACCTTCAAGTCAGCCTCTAATAAATTGCGAATATCCTTTAATGATAGTCAGCCTCAAATAAATATTAAGTATCTTCTAATAAAAGATCAACTCGAATTCTTTTATGTCGGCCATAGTATGAAATACAAAACAATAAATATAAATTGAATAGCCAACGGCTATTATTCAATTTATGTCTTCCACGAAAGAGGTGGGCTGGAAGGAACTACCGAAGTTGCTATAACATTAACACTAGTATGAGAGTTGTTTGTGATTTGTGTTGTACCCAAACCAAATTTTTTGCTTCATCAAGGCATTTTGCATTTAAAAGTCTAAACCTTGCTAATTTGATGTAAAACACAGTTTTGGGCAATGTCAAGCATGGAGTTTTTGTCAATATTTTGTCAGTCAAAGTCAGTTTTATTGGTCAAACCTGAAGCAGAGACTCAAAATGAAGATCTTCACGATGGAGGAGCATCTTACGACGACATTTCATATTGTAGATGGTCATTTCAATGATCGAAACAGAGTTTTCAATGATCAAATCATAGAGATTTCAGAGGAAAAAGCACAAAAGCGCAAGTATAGCCCAGGGGCACCCAAGCTTATTGAAGGTCAAGATCTTGTTTAAAACGTTCAAGCATCCAGTCAATCTCTTCAGAATTAGTCTGGCTATCCGTCGAGCTATCCAGCGAAGCATTCCGAGACCTACAGCTCCGGCAAACAGCGACAGAAGCTGAAATCCCTAAATTTCCAGACATGAGAAATTTGTCCTTTTCAGGCAAAAGCGCGCCTCTAGCCTGAGGGCGCCCATCTAAAGAAGGGGGTAAATCTCGACAGTTTCGATGCCGGATACAGTCAATTTGTTCTTGACTAGTCTGCTTATCCGACGAGATATCAAACGTAGTCATCCGAATCCCTGAATTCCGGCGGCAGTCATCCAAAGATCAGCTTAAAATGGAGTTTTCACGCTTCTGAGCTTCTCCGTTTGTTCCCAGTGCAAGTACAAGCCAGGGGCGCTGGTTTAAAGGACCCTTCAGATGGCAAAATTTGCAGACAGAGTCTTCACGACATCAGTAATACACTAGCTCAGCTCCGCGACGCACCATTCTGCTTGTCAATCCGACGTTCCAGGTGGTCGTGGCAGAGATTCTACCGAGCACGTAATTTTTGTGGACGAACCAACAAATGATTTTCAGTGTATTTCCACAGTCCAGAGGCGCCTAGCCTTTAGGCCTGTCAGATGAGCCCATTCGCATTCAAAGTCTTCACGGCTATTGAGCGTAATCATTTTATCTATCCAACAAGCCTAGCCGTCAGCCTTCGGGATTTGGAAAACGCTTGTGCGTGCGAGGTCTTTAGTGTGATACTGCAAAGTGTTGATGTCCGGAAAATGGCTAAGTCTGGAGCGGTAATTTTAATTAAAATACGCACTGGAGTTTTTGAGGTCTTAGAAGCAGCTTTCTTGCCTCGCCACCTCCAGAGGCTTCTCTTGTAGGTCCTTTTGGCTGTCCGTTAAAACAGATAATGCCTGAATCGGGATATCTTAGCTCCAGATATTAGACGTCAAAGTAGGGTATTTTGGTGAAAGCTCGACTTTCGTCAAATGACACCAGTGCAACCTAGAGCCAGGGGCGCTTTTACTTTTGAGGCCCTTAACACAGCTTTCAGGTGTCGTGCATATAGCCGTTGGATGCAGAATATCTCCAGTCATGCAGTGAGCTTCGTCTCATATCAGCAGGGTTCACCGTTCACCGTCGGCAGCCGTTTGAAGCGTCAGATGGCAGTTTGAGAAATGGCTAAGTCTGGAACCCGTAAAAGCAATTTAATCAGGTGCGCCTAATTTTTCAAGGGGTTAAACGATGGATTTTACAGTTGTGTCTCCCAGCAGACATTTCTTCCTTGTTCAGTAGGCTTTCCGATGAATATCTCAGAACAGTCTCAGCATCACCCGGTCATCCGGAAATCAGTGTCGAAGTTGGCCAGTCATGACAGTGCTGTCAGCTATTAAATAGGGAGTTAGTAAAAAATGAAGTATCTTGAGCAAATGGATGCCTATGTGCTCAAGAGATGACTTTTCGGAATCGTTGAAGTCAAACAATGAATCTTAGAGCTTCAACCGAGTTGTCAACTGAAGTTCAAAATATGCTTATTCATACATGGCGATTTTCTATTTTTAGCGCCATTGCATGATAATAAATATTTTATTATTATTTTCAAATTTGAACTTCCAGTCAGTGGCAGTCGAACTGAAGGGTAACCAATCAGAGGACTTCTATTCTGGTTAGGGTTTATGAATTCTTGCAGTCATAATTCAGTGCGAATTTCTTCTTATTTAACATGGCGCAAGCTTCATTGTTGTTCACAAAGCTTTCAAGAGAAATTCGATTTTCATTAAGGGCAAATTCATCCTTGAGTGAAATTCGTGATTTTCAATTGCAAGTTCATATCTTCAAAGAGAAATCGAAGTTTATTAAATTCAAAGCAAATTTAGATAAGTTCGTATTTCTTCAGAAGAGAAGGCGCATATCTTCAAAGCAAATTCAAAATCCAAAGCAATTCGCAATTCCTTGATTCTCAAAGGCGTATCTCAATTCTCATAGCAATTGGCGAATCCTTCAGAGATTCAAAGGCGTATCTCAATTTTCAAAGGCGTATTAAACAATTAAAGGCGAATCCTCAAATTCATTATACAAATTCGTATTTTCTTCAAAGGAAATTCGAATTTCATTCATATTCAAAGGCGCAAATTTCAACAAGAAATTCGTGGTTTTCATTTCAAAGGCGAATTCTTCCAATTCAGAGGCAAAATCTACATCAATTCTCAGAGGCGATTTTACCTAACTAATCTTTTTGCAGATTCAAGTTCACAATTATCAGTTTTTCAAAGAAATCTTGAGCGATTTTCACAAAGGAAGACATAATAAAAACGTCTTTTGCATCCTTTAAATCTCAGATTTCTCACAGAATACAAATTGCATGTTCCTGAAATTGGCGAATTCTACAAGTCTCAGTATCTGGATCATTCTCATATAATTTCCTCGAGTTGAAATTGTGCGTTTGATTTTTCACGAATTTTTAGCTTCAGATCGTTTGTTCTCGAATTGCTAATTTTCTCAAGTGAAAATCTTTGTACAATCGAGTAGAAGTTGAGTTTTCGCAAATCTGACGTTCTGGGTTGTCTTAGAATCCTTTTCTGGACAAAACCCATATCTCGCATTTTTCGCTGAAAATAATTCTTCGAAAGGCTATTTTTAACTCTCGCAAGCTATTTTTAGATTCCTAAATCTTATTTTAAATATACGTTCACAAATACCGTGCTAATTTTTCTAATGCCACTAAATATGTGACTAAACCACCCTACTCATGATTTTCGCAAGTTGGCTGAGACGTATCTTCACAAAGTATTGCCAGAGGCAGTATAGATCCAGCCAGACCGTAACTTCAATCATTCGCATTATTGAACAATCCGTTTACTAGAGCCGCCTCCATACCTATTCCTCGCTTTCATCGTGTTGAGTCAGGATGGCTTGCATTAAGCATTACAATCCTACTACTCGTGAGATAGCGTCAGTTGACGGACGGGTCATTTGCAGTCTCAAGCCTTTGGACATTGAAAGGAGTTTTGGCATTCCTCAGCATCAGAACAGTTTGGTTATTTCTATAGAGCAGTGTGAGCAGGCATTTGATGCTGATGTAATGTCGAAGAAGATGGCGCAGATGGTTAAAACAAGCAAAGAAATCGATTACAAACAATGGGTCGTGGTGTGAGTACAAGGATGAGTATACTTAATCACGCCTTTGAATCGCGGTCTCGTGTCAAGCATACAATATTTTCCGTACTTTGGATGTATTACATTATTGGTCGTGACTACTTCAAGGTGAACATTATGACTAGGCATCCGGTCGAAGCATTCTCCGTGCGTATCACTGCTTTAGTTGCCCATGAGCTCTGCTTACGTGTTCCTATCTTGTACTTGATCGCTATCGTATCGGCCCGGTGGACTTAATGATCAGGCATTCTCACCGCTCTAAGGTTTATCAAGATATGATCAAATTTTGAGTTCACTGTGAAATTTAACGCTATTCGCTGTTCAATGAGGCTTTCTTGACTTGGCTACTGAGGGAATTTGACCGGAGTTGCATGTTCGTGATCTCGGCATTGCTAGGGCAGTTATGGATGGATGGGCAGATTGGTTTATTCGGCCCCAACATACACCTACATCCGAAAGTATATGGCTTCATAGGAAATCCAACATAAAGCCTAATGCTATCCTTCGAGCAAGATTTTCAGAGTTCCTGTATTGCATGCATGATGTTCATCGTCTTCTACGCCGCAGGCACAGACCATCACTTAACTTTCCTTTTCAGTTTGGAATGTATTGGTGCAAGTCGGCAATTGATGCCAAGATTGCAGGACAAGAGCTTGAGAAATATCATCTTAAGTATCTTGTTGAAGCACGTGCCTATGACCTTTCAGGTCATTATACAGCTCGCCTCGCTGGAGGCACATATCACGAGCCTTCTATGGAGGATTATTGGGCAAATTGCGCAGATGACTTCAAGGTTCGCAGACGCAGTTACAGCCGCTTCTCTCTCTCACAGATTTCTGTTTTCTTGTCAGAAGATGTGGGAGGTTTATCAGATGATGAAGGAGAGGTTCTTCCTCAGTTTTTCAGAGAACAGGTCGATACACAGCCGTTGCCAGCAGTAGATTGGTACGCCAAAGAATATGCAACGGTCAAGGAGAGGTCAAGTAGAGTTATCCAGAACAGTATACTTTTCCTCGACAACAAGAAGACAAGGAGGGTAAGTATTCCTAGAGCAGAGCCGCTAGTAGTGGTGAATCCTTCGCTACCTTCCTCATCAAAACCTAAACAAAAGAAGAGGAGTAATCTTCTTAAGAAAGTACAAGCGCCAAACAACTCAAAGGGCAAGGCGCTTGCTACTGTTACACATACGGAGCCTGACAGAAATCCGGTTATAGAGCCAGTTCAGAGGTCAGTTCAGAGCCCGCCAGTACCTGAGGTTCAGCCTCAAGTTCCTACACCAGTTTCAGAGCCGTCACCTACCCCAATTCACATTGAATTGGATTTAGACTCTCCACCTCGCAGTGGGTCTTCTACACATTCGCTCTCATCAGTACCTCCTGTCGCTAGTACAAACCCTTCTAGTAGCATTAGCTGAGACCAATCTTGGATCGAAGCTCAGCTAGGAAGGAAGAGGAGGCAGCCATCTTATGTTCTCAATCATTCCGATTTTGATGACATTTACCAGGATGTGCCAGATAAGAGAGTCAAGAATATGGTTCATGTAGAGAGAAACACGACATGGAGATTGTCATTGAGACCGACGTCGTTGACGTGGTTTTTGTGACCCGCACCAAACAGCGAACAAAATAGTTCGAAGCTATTCCATTCTCTCTTGATCAAAGTATCGTGGCTAAGATTGCGAGAAAGTTCGCACGTTCAACTCCAAGGTTCCTTTAATGCGAATAGACCCAGTTCGGTTGATGTGTATTTGCTGTGTTCTTACGAGGGGACTTACACAATTGTTCAGACTTCTTGCAGTTAGCAGCGAGTATGTGATTTTGCGCGTATGGTTTGGCAATATGGTTTGTTTTCCTAAAACTAATCAGAAATATGCGGAAAGTAAAAGAGTATAAGGCCTAAGAAACTTATGTTCTATTCTAAATGCAAGATATGTGGGATTCAGTTTTGGCAGACTTCAACCAAATTTCACCTAGCCTCACGTCGGACAGCTTCAGCGAAATCAGTGCAATCTTCATGGGGAAAGCAAAAGGTGTTCAAATTATGATTTAGCATACATACACCATCACAACGACGCATATAAGCATACAAATCACAACCGAAGTTAGATTCAAGATAATCTCCAGTTGACCACGCAAGGCAAACTTATCATCAACAAGTTGCTAGTGGTATGGAATAAAGAAGCTACCTCAACAAAAATACCACACATCAAAGTAAACTACTTGCATGAAATTAAGCTACTTGGATATGAAAGGAAGAAGAGACCTTGCTAGCTATTCATGACAAGACGAATTCCACCATCAATGAAAAGATCTATTATCATGAAAAGTATTACACAACAATCTCCTCAAAAGTTTTCAAAGGGAAAACTTTCTTTCTTCTCCACACTAAGCAAAATGCCTACAATGCTCTACTCTCTAGCTCTAGCTCCAATGCTAATGTCCAATACTACTGTCTAATTTGATGATACAAATGAAGGGGACTCCCCTTTATATAGCTAGCCAAGTCCCAAAAGACGGCTAGGGTTACAATCAATAGAGTGGCCAGAATCGTGCCACCTCAGCCTTAACCCTAAAAACTGCCAGAATAGGGAGTGGTACATTAAATGAATCAAAGATTCCCACTCACTCCCAAAAATAGTAAAGGTAATAAATGTCCACATTCAGTCTTCTAGAAGATCCTCGTCCAGTAGTGCGTTCCCATTTGCCTTCTCTCTGACTGCCAACTCCACGAATCTGCGAAGCACAGCCTCAACTTCCTGAACCGAAATGGGCGGAATGCAATCTAACTGAAACTCTAATACTATGACTGAATGCTCATGCCTCGTACAAGATTTTCTCCAAGCAGCCAAGGAGTCCTGCGTGTTCTGGATCAAGGTGGAGAAAGTGGAGGTATTCTCAAAGTCATCTTGTACAAAGGTCTTAACATCTGCAAAGAAAGGCACCAGCAAACCCCTCAAATTATCAACACTTATCTCATCTGGATTCAGCCGCCTAGCAAATATGGCCTCAAAGGTATTCTGAACTCCATCTATGATATTGGCCATAGCTTTATGTACCCTGGCTGAATCTGCCTGTGCCGCATCGAAGAAACCACGCCCTGTGATAGCCGAAGAATACCATCTAGAGAAATCATAGCGGTCATTCTCCTGAATGACACCTCCATCAATCAGCACTTGCAATGGCACATGCCTCAATACCTCAAGACGCTGGATCACCTTACTCTGATAGATAGAAGCATCGCCCTAGGCATGATCCACTGCATCCATCCGTGTCAAAATACTAGAGGCCTGCTGGAAGGAAGAAGCGAGGTCCTCCATAAATTTCTCTGTTTCAACACGAACTCCTGTGACCCATTTATCTGCCTCCTGTGCCATCTTTCCCAACTCCATCAAGCCGCTGATAGACTCTCTAGGTACATCTGCTGGGGGCTCAATCACTGGTACATCCTGCCCTCGAGAACGAGATAACTGCTGTACATATCCAATCAAGGCTTTGTGTTCTCATTTCAACCTTTTGTATTTTCCTTCCTTCTTGAATAATCTGTCTTTGAGGGCGAGGAAGGAGTTATCACACTCCTCTACGATCTGAGCACCAGTGGGGCGTCCCAAGTCCAAAGTGGTGACCACATAATTTTCAGGAACTGCTTCATTCCGGTCACACTCGAGTCGTGGGACAGCAACGTGAAGAGTACGAGAGCCATCCTCATCGGTGGAGATCTTCGAAAATTTTCTTGCTTTCTTCTTAGGTGGAGGTGCACTGATCCGGTTCAAGAATTCCTCCATCTCAACCGCTGGATCAATTTTCTCACTAGGGCTTCTTCTCATTCTGTCCTTAAGCCAATCGAGCACCTCATATTGTATGTCAAAGGGTCACGCTTCCCGCGGCTCTCTACTGTAACTTGTTCAACCTCTACGCTATTCTCGGGCGCAGGCTCATCGCCCCGGCGGTCGGTATCAACACGAATTGTCATCAACTTCCGACCAGTTTATTCCAATCATACCGACTTCATCCCCATCAGCAACAAAGAGATTCCCCGTGATATGGAGAACGGTTCCCCCAATGGTGATAAATCAGAACTCGTGAGGCTCAGCCGGTGCAGGCCTCGCCTAACTATCTCCTTCTTTCTGGATTCCGGACCTCGTGTGATCTGTTTCTTCCTGCCAGTGGTGGGCGTCCTGTGATCTCCCATCAAATTGTAATTTAGGGCAATTGACCTACTCTTCAATCTGTTCACCCGTCTATCAACCCATGCTCTGGTAAATGTCATGACCGGGATAGAAAGAGTATCCAAATCTGCAACTTCGGGCTCTGACCAATCGAGAGGTGGAAGTGGAGTATCTCTTACAGCTGCATAATCAGGATGGACTACATCCATATCCTCATTGACCTGGTTCGGAACTGGAACAACCTCACACTCCCTGATCAAAGTGATCGGCAACCGAGAAAACATTCTCTTCCTCACTTCAATCTCATCAACTGCATCAGCCCAATAATCCTCTATGGTGGCCTTATGTTTAAATTCCTCTGACAGTACCCACTTGATGTTATGATGCGGGTCATAGTGCTGTCGGCTAGTGTGGTATGAGAAATGATAAAACTGAAGTTCACTTTCAGCCTCTCTAGCTGCCTGTATCGAAGGACACACCTCATCCGAGTTGCCCATTACAATTGGAAATTCTATCCCTCCCTTCTTCTTTTTCTTTTGAATCTTATCAAAGGCCAACAATTGTCTAGATATCTCTAGCATCAATATTCTATCTGTTAGGTACTTAGGCAGCCTATATGGGTATGATGAGAAACCTTGCAGCCTAATGTATGAAAATCCCGGAAACTGTATGAACCAACACCCATACCTCTCAATTAACTCCTGGGCTTCCCTTGAGATTCTATGATGCAACCGCTCCTGAAACAGCCTTGTGATATACATGGTGAATGAATCGTTGACACGCTTGTAGTGGGTTGTGCTCGATAGGTGCAACTGTGGACACGCCTCATGGATTTTGAACTGATGAGAGCCATAGCCGATAGGTTCCTTGTAAGATATTCCCCTATACTTCATCATTCGTGCCAACATATAGATGAGATAGGAGCTCATGTAAAATGTCTTCGTTCTTCGGAGGCTCAGGAGCTGCTCATGTAGATTGTCGCTTATCATCTCGGCCCAATTGACATAATCTTTGCCTTCTAGCACCAGGTTGATGTAGTAAAACATCCAAGGTTCAAAAATGAATGATTGTGCACAGCCTCCAACCCTGCTTAGCATCATGATGACGTCACAATATTCCTGCTTCAAGTCCTCCGCTATGATTTGCTTGGGCAACTTCGTGCGAGAAGGCTTGGGAGTGCTCATCTAGTGAGTGTTGATTATCTCCGTGCACCTTTCGAATGCGGAAGCATACATCCGTTCAGCCCGTTCTCTGGATTTGTATATCATGTTCCTGTGCACCGGGATCCCAAAAGCTTCACCAATGGCTGCCGGAGTAAGATTTGCCAGCACTTGGCCATTTGGTGACATGATCGACCGGTGTTCTTTCTCGTAGCAATTAGCACACTCCATTATCAGCTCCGAGCACTGAATGGCTGGTGGAAAACCAGCAGCTGCATACAACCCACTTCGAACAATATTGTGTGAAGTAGTTGAAGGCCTGTGACTTCCAATTCCTAGCATTCTGCTTTTGAAGGCCTCCAGGTTGACGGAGCCCAGGTTGGTGTTTGTCAACTTGCCCAACTTTGAAATAAATTTTGACTCTGGCATGAACGTCTTACTCAGCTTCTTAATCATAGCTTGTCTGGATGCACCATTGTCCTTTCCAGTTGTCCTTGCCTCAGCCATCTCAGCTTCTTCTCTTGCACTTCAACACTTAGAAAAGATTTCTAAGTAAACTTTAGTGACTTCACTTTACTACTCTTATTCAGCAATTTGAACTTTTATGACTTCGTATCAGCAATCAGCAAGCTCACACTTCGAAAACTTTCAGCAATTTACTTCACTTCAAGGCGTTCCCTTCAACTGGCAACTTCCACTTCAGCAACGAATCAAACTTCAGCCACAACACCAGCAAAGTCGTACCTCTTAACTCTGGCAACTTCAGCAACAAATTAGACTTTAACAATCAGCAAGTGCGCACTTCTTAGCTTTCAGCAATGGCACTTCTTAGCAACTCAAGGCGTCCTCCTCAGCAACCACAACAACTTCAAGTTTCGAACTCTTCGAGCAACAACTCACTGCAACACTTTACTTAGAGAAAATTCGACTTCTTCAGCTGTGAAAACAAGTGAAAAACTTCTCCATTTTATAGCCAAAATTCGAATTCTAGAAGAAGTTAATTTTAGCCAGTGCATTAAACTTCCACTACTCCACTTTGAGAATTCGAATTTTCCCTCCCTGGTATTTCTGACACTTGTCTCTCGACGTCCGGAATCTTGCTCTTCTAGAAACTTGACTTTGACTGGCATCTTTGAATTTGCTTTCGAAAATTTTAATTTAAGTTCATCTTTTTAACTCACCAGCCGGAGCTCTGTCACTTGAATTCGATTTTAACTCTTCATCATCTCTGGAAAATTCATCCTCGAAGAATTCAATCAAAATAATCTAGGCAACTGACTTCAAATTCATTATTCGAAGAAAATTCATCTTGAAAACACATTTTAT
>VDFB02040822.1:0-10730 GCA_007258455.2 Sequoia sempervirens | reverse complement strand
AACCCAAGTGGATTTGTATCACTATAGAGAAAACTCCTTACCTAGACCATACATGTTATAGGCATTTGTTTTCCACTATATCTTGAGAAAACCCCATAAAGGCTTCGAGGAATTATCTTAAGAAATAAAGAAAATTCCTCATTCTATTCTAGGTTTCTTCTCTTTTTCTTTGCATATTCCACATTTTAGTATTAGAGACCTTCACCCTAGTGAAACGAGAGTTACCACTCCCTTTTAACCCACTCTCATACTGCACTATCAGAATGATTTTCCTGTAGCTCATCATTCTCTGATCCTGATGCAACTCCATTCAATAATGCTTTGATATGTGAAGAACTCATCAAAGATGTTGTCATTCTCTCTACTCGATAATGAAATGTGCTACAAGAACTGCTCCTTTAATTACTCTAAATGGCCATCATTTAATTGTAACTCATGATGTTACTTGTAGTTTATGTCAAGGAAATGTGATCATGTACATAGTGCATACACTCCACTATTTCTAACCCTTAATGTTGAGATAACATTTTTTGTCTTGATCATTTTACATTGAAATGCTCTTAAAAATGGCTACCTGTATCTCCATGACACTAATGAGCATGTTTCTCCAAATTTTAGTGTCCATTGCTTCTAATTGCCATGTTTGTAGATTGTCTTAAACAAAAGATGACAAATAGCTCACTGTATTTTGGATGAATTAAAATTTAAAATGATCTTTAAATGTTTCATAATCCCTTGTAATGAATTATTGAGCTATCAGATCTTCCACTCATGCATTACCTTCATGGGGAATTATAATTTTCTCATTGACCCAAGGTCTTTGTTTGCTTCAGGCAGAGATCTAATTGTCAATAAATTTCTCTCTAATATAAGATTGATCTTGTTGTTCCTATTGCCTTAGCATATATTTAGACCATCCCAAGTAGTCTTCATTGTTTATGTTTGCAAAATATTCAATGCTCATCCACATTTTGTACTTACTCTATATCTTTGTCTTCAGTATGCACTTTTTCCAAAGGGTGTGGGCACTTGCTTTGATCAAAGATCCTCCAATTTTCCCTTTTTAAAAGACTTTCTTGACCATTTCTTGATGCCTTGGATTGCCTAATCCTCTATGTCAATTGTACAGAAGAAAATTCTATCAACTATATAGAAAGTAATTCACAACTCACTTTATGGGATTCACCCACTGATCCTCTTATACCTGTAGACTACCCTTCTGATGGCCTCGCCACCCTACTATCATGATTTTTCATTTAATGCATAAGGTTCCTATGCACATACTTCTACATTTATATGCTTTAACTGTCTCTGATATGTGCACCTTTGACATGTTTGAACATGCAATCATTGACAATATGACTATTACTCCTATCATGCATTTGTCACAGTGGTGAGATGTGACTTTAAGAGCAAGCTTTTCTTATAAAGTCCCAGGTTCTTTGATGAAGAATTGCCTTTGTTCATCTCTCATAAATCATCTCTGATATATCTTGATAGAGTCCTCAAGAAATAAGGATAGATGTCTTTAGCATAAGAATATTCACCTTTTCCGTAATGTTATTCACATGCAAGTACCCAAGTAGTAGGACTAGAGAGGTGGATATTCTTATGATAGGATGATTAATTTTATATCTTAATTCCTATCAAAATATACAAAAATGACTTAAAATAGAGCTAAGGAACTAAGACAAATAGAAATTATATCCCTTTGAAAATATGAGGGCAACATGTTGGGCTCAACCCTCGTGGGAGCCACATTTTATCCCACATAATAAAATCAGATGGATTAAAATATCAACATTATTTTTCCTACACCTGCACAGGAAGCAAACATGTTAGAAAATATGTGCATATGGCAGATGTGTTTGATAATTCTTGTTTCCTTGGACATCTTTAATATGATTGACTATTATAATGCATATGAGGGTCAGATTGTATGTTTATAAAGGTATGTGCATATATGGATTAATGATCCCTCATTACTCTAACAACACTCCTCTCAGATGTAGGAAACTAGGAGCAACAAGGAGGCTAAAGTTGATTGTAGGACAAGAGAAAGATTGACAAAGATGCAGGGAAAATCAACTGAGACTAGTCATTCAAGAAATGACGGGTCCTCCTTCCCTATCTGTGCATTCCTTTTTGTTAATATCTATAAATGTGTAATGTTTTCTTTCATTTGCATTTAAACAATTAGTCTCACGGCTTGTGTGAGACCTTATACATTTATACTATAAAAAAAGATTACTTTTCTTGCAAAGATTTTGTACTTTCTCCTATGTTATATGTATTTGCATAAATGTAATCTAGTTATCTTCTGATTATTTTTTATGCACATAAATGTAATATAGCAGAAATAAAATGTACTTTATTCTTTGTTTGAAAATCACAACAGCTCTACCTGATTGAGCTATTAAATAAAATAGGTAACAATTGCATCACACTAGGTTTATACATTAATTTTTGCATTTCATTAGTCTTTCCAAGCTCTAGCTTGGTGGTGAACCCCTCTTTAGTTTATAATCAGACCCTAGGACAAGCCTATATTGCAATATCTATTTCCCCTTTGCATACATTAGATTGAGATCTCTAGGGTTTCCTTGAGTAAAACTTGAGTGCGAAATAGGAACCCTATCTCCTCAAAGGTAGATTTCCTCCATCCTATTTCCCATCGTTTCAATAAGTACATTTGATTATTCTGATTTAGATAAATCACATTGGTGGGAAGTTAATTTTGATAACACATAGTTTTCACGAGGAGCATAAAAAGAGGCAATTTGAGAGTGACTACTAATGTGAAGTTGCAAAATCAATTGAGCAAGAAATTTCTAGTGGGAAAAGAGGAGAAATGGATCCAAGACAAACATTAAATTCACAAATATTTATGAGGTTCACACATGAAACATTTATTTTCTATTGTGGGTGTCTAATGCAGGAGCATCCATGGCATTATTGCTATCTTGTGTCAACAAATGAAGTTTGATTTTAGTTTAATTTTTGTTGTGAGTTGAATTTCATATTTTATCATGTGAAATTAAAATTTTGGAGTGCATTTGAGTTTCATGTCCTGTTGGATTTTGAAATTTCAATTTGGAGCAAATTTGGTCAAAACAAGATAAGGAAAGATAGTGGAGAATATGTTTTAAAAGTGAAAAATCCTGGAAAAGAAATAGGAAGGTGTGGGTTATTGGAGGTTACCAATTATATTTATAACTCCAAATTTTGAATTCTAGGGCTCCTAAAAAAGAAGGAATCAGGAGGTGGGCACTGATGCAGGAGCATCCAGTGGTGTAAGGGCAATCTTGCATCACCCAAAAATAGTTAAATTTCAAGTTTATCAGTTTTTAGATGTTTTTACATTTTTTGGATACCCTTTTCATCATAATAAAATTTCCAATTTATGGTTTTTATTTTCTATTCCTGGGTTGAAAGATATTGCAGTTTTAGTTTCCCAGATTTGCACCTGAAAATATTTTGAGTTAGATTTGAGGCACTTAGATTTCTTGGATTGGCCCAAAAACTTGCTAAAATTGGCATAACAAATTTCAAGCGCATTATTGACTTCGAGAGCTTTCCAACGGTCCAAACGGTTTGTGAATCGGAGCCCCGGATGAAAAGTTATGGCCCCGGGAAGTTGGCACACTTTTTAGAAGACAATTGCAAATGTTCTTTTGAAATTTAAACTTCAAGTTGTAATTTTTCGGTGCCAAACTACCTAAACTCAAATTTGAATATTTTTTTGGCTATAAAACTAAAGAGGAGCTCTATTTATGGGCGGGTTTCTAATTTTTGGGTAACTTTTTGGGGACAAGCTCGCATATTGTGAAAGGGTTATTCTGTAGCTTTCTAAAACTTGCATGTGTTGTAGAACTTGGGGATTTGAGATCCTATGCATGTAAGAAGCTCCATTTTATGAATAATAAAATTATTCTCTTATTTTTGGGTTATTTTTTTTAAGTTTTAGGTTGCGACCTCATCAAGTGGTATCAGAGCGGGTTTTCTTGAGCGTGTGGATAGATCGCTGATCATGAGGAAGTTCGCACCAGGACTGTGGTTGTGGGTCGAGGTCAAGAAAGATGCCTCCAAGAGTGATGCCTGGTAGGTGTGGTGGTGCCAGAAGTGGTTGAGGTGGCAGAAATGCTGGTGGAAGAGATGCACTGGCAACCCTCCAAAGACAGATTGATGCGCTAAGAAAGCGCTTGAGAAGAGGGTTAAACCCCAGGGAGGAAAGTGAGGATGAAGGAGAAGAAGAAGTTCAAATGCGAAGAGGAAGAAGAAGCTAATTGATCAAGAACAACCGGGGATAATACAGCCATTTCAAAGATCGAAAAGCACCTGGGAGCAGAGTCCCAAATATTCCCAAGTCCGAATTCGTATATTGATCGGAATGGATTCAACGAAATAGAAGAATATTTTGAGGCGAGGAAATAGAGGACCCTGCATTTGTTAAGTTTGCAAAAATGAAGCTGAAGGGCCATGCAAAATATTTGGTGGAAAGAGGTCCAATTGAAAGAAATCAAGAGGAAAAGGGAAGACATTGATAATCACGGTAAAGAACCAAGAAGTAGTTCATACCAAAGGGGATCTCACGGGCTAGATCTAGACAAGAACAGGTATTGAAGGCAGAAGAAGTCAGTGAAAGAATATACTAAATATTTTCAGCGAGATAACACGAATCCGCCACACAGGCCAATAAGGAAGGTAGCCCGACATCTTAATGGGTTACCACCAAGCATCTGTGAGGAGTTAAGCCTAGTTAGAATGACCACCATTGAGGATGTGTATCGCTTGTTCCTGGAAGGTGAAGAGAAGTTGAACAAAAGATTTGATGGCAAGCAAAAAGGATGTGGAGGTCAAAGCGAAAGGGGCAATGGCAGGCCTTCAGGAAGCCGAAATGATGATGAAAAGAAAAGTGAAGATGTGGGTACCAGCCGAAGCCAAAGGAATGAAAACTTCTACCACCCTCGTGATCAAAACAGTGGTGATCAAAGAGGTAGAGGATGAGGGAGATATGGACAAGGATCTGGAAGAGGTGGTTTCAAAGGAAGGTGTTTCCAGTGTGGTGAAGAAGGGAATCAAGCCTATGAATGTCCACAACACCAAGGAAGGGCAGACAAAAGGCCAGAAGGTTGTGGAAGGGTTGCACATGTAGATGAGGAGGCCCAATCTGAACATTCTGATGATGCTAAAAGGGGAGAAGCCCTAGTGATTAGGAGAGCCCTAGTGACTGAGGAAAAAGAACCAAAACAGAGGAAGAATCTATTTTGCACAAGGTGCAAGTGTGAAGGAAAATGTTGTGATGTCATTATTGATAGTGGAGCACTGATAATCTGGTGTCAGAAGAGATGGTCACAAAGTTGAAGCTGAAGAGGGAAAGGCACCCACATTCGTATCGGATTGCCTGGTTGCAGAAAGACAAAATTTTTTTGGTTAATGAGTAGTGCCTAGTAAAGTTCAAGATCGGGAGCTACTATGATGAGGTACTCTGTGATATCATCCCCATGGATGCATGTCACATATTGTTGGAGAGGTTGTGGTAGTTCGATAGGCGAGATATACATGATGGCCATGCAAACACTTATTCCTTGACAAAGGATGGGGTTCATCACAAGTTGAAACCCCTGAAGGAGACCAAAGAAAAGGTATGTAGTAGTGCTAGAATTTGTTATGTAGATGGAAGAAAAATTTTAGAAGGTATGAAGCATGAGCGTGTGTGTTATGCATTAATTCCTAGAGTGAGTAAGGAGGATAGTGAGAAGGTTCCAGAAGAAGTTTTTGGGATGTTGGATGAGTTTCAGGATATTGTTTCTGATAATGTACCCGAGGGTTTACCACCAATAAGGAAGATCAGTCATCAGATTGACTTGATTCTTGGAGCCAGTTTTCCAAATAAAGCAGCCCATAGAATGACTCCAGCAGAAAATGAGGAGTTGATCAGACAAGTTCAAGAGTTATTGAGAAAGGGTTTGATACCTGAGAAGTTTGAGTCCATGTGCGCGACCAGAAATAGCACCAAAGAAGGATGGGGAGCTGAGGATGTATACAGATTCTCAAGCCATAAACAAGATAACAATCAAGTACATATTTCCCCTGCCAAGGACAGATGACCTGATGGACTGTTTGAGTGGTGCTCAGTACTTCACAAAGATTGATTTGAAGAGTGGATATCACCATATCCATATTTGAGAGGGAGATGAATGGAAGATTGCCTTCAAGACCAAAGAGGGCCTGTACGAGTGGTTAGTCATGCCTTTTGGGCTAACCAATGCACCGAGCACATTCATGCGGCTCATGAACGAGGTACTAAAAGAATTTTTGGGAAGTTTTGTTATTGTGTATTTAGATGATATTTTGATTTTCAGTAAGATGTTGGATGAGCATCCGATGCATATTCTGAGAGTCTTTGAGAAGTTAAGAAAAGAGAAACTGTTGATTAATATGAAGAAGTGCAGCTTGTGAAGAGGGATAGTGTACTTGGGGTTTGTTGTCTCAAGAGAATGTCTCAAGATGGACCCAAAGAAGGTGAAGGCTATTCTCGAATGGCCCTGGGAACCGCACGTATAGATCTTTCCATGGTTTAGCCAACTTTTACAGAAATTTCATTAGAAACTTCAGTAGTATTTGTGCACCCCTAATTGAAACAATGAGAGGGGATAGAAAAGAGTTCAATTGGAGCACTGGAGTAGTGAAAATTTTCAAACTATTGAAACAAAAGGTGACAGAGCAAACTTAGCCTGAGTCTCCCATTTCAAATGCGTTTCGTGGATTGTGATGCTAGTGGTTGCTTAATCGTATGTTGGTTGAGCCAAGAAGGTAAGCCCATTGCCTATTTCCGCCAAAGGTTGAAAAGCAAATGATGCCAAGAAGTATTTTAGAAGATCAAGAATTCCATGAAGAGTTCTAAAGCTTTAGAAAGAAATGAGACACATTGTTGTCACAATTATCTTTATAATTGACATTAGGCCCTATGATCTAAATAGTCGTGGAAAATTAAATCAGAGGCATATGAAATGGTAGAGTTTTTGCAGAGTTATACCTTTGTTTTGAAACATAGGAGTGGGAAGTCAAATAGGGTTGCAGATGCCTTAAGTAGGAGGCATACATTGATGACAAAGATGCAGATTGAAGTGGTTGGGTTCAATGAACTCAAGACACTATATGCAGAAGATCTTAATTTTGCAGAGGCTTGGAAAGTTTGCAAGGAACCTATTACAGTGGACAGGACAAGGTGGCTGGATTTCATAATCTAGGATGGCATGTTATTTAAGGGAAGTCAATTGTGTATCCCGAGGAGTTCCATGACAGAGAACCTGATAAAGGAGAAGCATAGTGGAGGAATGGCGACATTTTATTCGGATAAGACCATCAAGTATTATCTATGAACATTATTATTGGCATCGCTTGTCACAGGATGTGAAGAAGCCAGCCAAAGCTATAGGGTAGTCAAAAGAGAGTCAAATATTGTGCTTATATCACCTTACCTATACCAGAGAGGCCATGGGAGGATATAAGTATGGAATTTTTTCTTGGTTTGCCAAGGACACAACGAGGAAATGATTCAGTCTTTGTGGTGGTTGATAGGTTTTCAAAGATAGCACATTTCATTCCATGTCAGAAGACCCATGATGCAGTCCACATTGCTGACTTGTTCTTCAAAGAGGTGGTGAGGCTACATGGTCTGCCAAAGAGTATTGTTTCAGATCGTGACACCAAATTTGTGGGGTACTTTGGAGGACCTTGTGGAAGAAGCTGAAGATAGAGTTGAAGTTCAGTTCTTCACACCATCCACAAACAAATGGGAAAATAGAGGTTAAGCACCGTGAGTCCGGCAAGTAACCTACCTAGATGCTGGTAGGAGATAAACCCAATGGATGGGACTTGATCTTACCTCAGGCATAATTCTCTTACAACAATTCTGTCAATAGAAGCACTGGTAGATCACCATTCCAGATTGTGTATGGAGGTAGCCCCATAATAGCTCCAAAATTGAGGAAGATGGACCGAGAGAAGAAAATAAGTGCCGAAGCCGAAGATTTTGCAGAACACATCAAGGATATACCTGAGAAGGTAAGATAACATATTAACAAGATGAACATGTAGTATAAGGCTAAGGCAGATCAGAAGAGGAGGTATAAGGAGTTTCAGATTGGTGATGAAGTGATGGTCCACTTGAAGAAAGAAAGATTTCCAGTGGGAACATATAACAAATTGAAGATGAAGAAGTTCGGTCCCTTTAAAATTTTGAAGAGGCATGATTTAGGGAATGCATATGAGGTAGAGTTGCCAGATGGATTCAACATTTCCCCCATGTTTAACATTTTAGATTTGACAGAGTATCATGAAGGTGGCGTAGAGGACGTACCAACGATGAAACAATGTGGGATTCCAACACCTACTTCAGAAAAGGAGGAGATTGAAGAAATCCTGGATAGTCGTGTGGGAAGGAGTACCAGGAACAGGTAGTATGAAGAATATCTGGTGAAATGGAAAGGAAGGCCTATTGAAGATTCATCCTGGTTGCCTAAGGCAGAGGTCAACTATTTGGGTTTTCCTCCACCATCTGAGACGTGACGGGGTCACTTCTCAAATTACCCTAGGTGTCTAATGCAGGAGTATCTAGTGGTGTAAGGGCAATCTTGCATCACCCAAAACTAGTTAAATTTCAAGTTTATCAGTTTTTAGATGTTTTTACATTTTTTGGATACCCTTTTCATCATAATGAAATTCTCAATTTACGGTTTTTATTTTCTATTCCTGGGTTGAAAGATATTGCAGTTTTAGTTTCCCAGATTTACACCTGAAAATCTTCTGAGTTAGATTTGAGGCACTTAGAGTTCCCGGATTGGCCCTGAAACTTTCCAAAATTGGCATAGCAAATTTTAAGCGCGTTCTTGACTTCGAGACCTTTCCAACGGTTCAAACGGTTCACGAATTGGAGCCTTAGATCAAAATTTATGGCCCCGAGAAGTTGGCGCACTTTCTAGAAGATACAATTGCAAATTTTCTTTTGAAATTTGAACTTCAAGTTGTAATTTTTTGGCGCCAAACCGCCTAAACTCAAATTTGAATGTTGTTTTGGCTTCAAAACTAAAGAGGAGCCCTATTTATGGGCGGATTTCTAATTTTTGGGTAACTTTTTGGGGACAAGCTCGCATATTGCGAAAGGGTTATTCTATAGCTTTCTGTAACTTGCATGTGTTGTAGAACTTGGGGATTTGAGATCCTCTACATGTAAGAAGCTCCATTTTCTGAATAATAATTTTATTTATTTTTAGACTGCAGGAATCGGGTAGCACGACCCCCTATAAATTGCAGTGCGCCTGGTAAACTTTTTAACATGACCGGCGGCGCTGGCACGACACGCCCTCCGGTACTACGGGAGTGGGGGAGACTAGACCTTGTGACCAACCTCCTGCAACAGGAAAGATTTAGCCAACCGAGCTAGGGCCCCAACCCCAGAATAATAAAATTATTCTCTTGTTTGTGGGTTATTTTTTTTTAAGTCTCAGGTTGCGACCTCATCAGGCACCCAAGTTTAGAAAGTTAATTTTTGCTTTCATGAAAAATTCAAGAAGGCCATCAAAGCACTGCCAACCATTCACATCATGTTTTTGAGTTGTAAAAGCATATTTTATTCAAATTTGATTAATGCAAATTAATTTAATTCAGAGTTACAAGAGATGGGCGTGGATTTTTGGAAAAGGGGTTTGAAATGACAAGAAATTCAACTAAAATGTGCATACATTTCATTTCAAGGTGGATTGGAGTTGTTTAATGAAAAATCAATTTCATTTTTGAAACAAGCCTTCCAGAATAGAGGAAGAGAGAAAAGAAGGGCATAGTATACCTCCAGGGGGATTTTTTGATGGTGTTGTTGTAGCTTTGAGGTTGTTGACAAAGGCACAAATACTATTGATAGTTGTAGATTCAAGGGTTGAGATTGTGGAGAGTAATTGTTATTGCTTATGCTAGAGAAAAGCTTTGATGCATTTAGCTTTGATTTGTTGATGGAAAATTAGTTTTTTTCTTGTGTTTATTAGTATTTTTTAAGGACTTGTTGTTTTCATAATCCTTTCTGGATTGGTTGTAATTCATTGTAATTTTAATAAAATTGATATAGCTGGTTGTAAGTTGCAAACTAGAGCTTCATTCCTGTGTAAGCAAATTATTTTCTCTGTCAAAGGGTTTATTTGTTCTAGTATTATGTGAGCATTTCAAATTAATTTCCATTGAAATATTTAATTTTAATTAGCTCCATACATTATTTAGTGACCTTTGAGAATGTTGAATGAGATTTTTTAATATTTTTTTTTATTAGGCAAGCAAAGATTTTGAAAGGGCCTCGACCCTTGTACAAAGAGAAAGATAAATAAATAAGCCCAGAAAGACACCAAAATACAACAAAGAGGAGCAACTGTGACACTACAAAAGACAAGGAAATACAAAACCTTTCAAAAAACTAGCCCAAAGCTTGGACCTTGTTTGAAAAATTATTCCAATTTTTTTTCTTAACGACAATACAAGGATCCTTCTCCCCAAGACTTATTTTATTGTGATAAGGAACATTCATAAGATTATAGGGAAAACCATCATTCAACACTAATCTTTAAAGAGGTGTCCATTGTATTACAAGCAATAGTAGATTTCCCCCTATAATCATCCTCTTGCACACCTCCTCAATAGTAGTAGGCATTTATTCCTTTTTCCTCCAAACAACATGGTTTTTC
>VDFB02040821.1:0-14792 GCA_007258455.2 Sequoia sempervirens | reverse complement strand
TTAGACTAGATATGTAAATAAGCAGAAATATAACACACTTAACAAAGAACACAATGAATTACCTTGGGAAAACCCTCCTTCTCGAGGGAGAAAAACCCAACAAAATATATCTGTTGTATATTGAAAGAATAAGAGCAGAAATCTGCTTACAAGTCAGACCCTACTCAAGGGCAAATTTAATACAATGAATAGTGAAACCTCTCCTTGATACAAATGAATATAATTCTTCTTGAAATCTGATCTGCTGCTAAAGATGGCGATTTGCTGCTAAAGTGCGAACTTCTTCTTGGAAAGTGCGAATTGAATTGAGAATGAATTGATGATCAAATGGAGGATCTTCACCTTGCATATATACCAATCTATGTGACCTCTTCTCTAGGTTGGCCTCTAGAAAGAAATAAAAAATGTTATTTGTAAATCAAGGCCGACCTGCCTTGAGGATTATTTATTTTAAATTTAAATTTAATTATGGAGAAAATATCTCTTGCTGCTACAAACATTAACACTCCCTCTTAGCTAGGGAGGTATTTTCCAAATATCCTCCTCATGGAGTCTCTCGACATGACGCTCACAATGGTTACACCCATTTGTGGAAAACCACATCTCAATCTCAGAGATGTACAAGAGTTCATCACGGAGTCTCTCAATGCGATGTCATGGAGTCTCTCAACATGACGTCCACCATGGCTACTCCCATGTGTGGAAAGAAACATATGTACAAGTGTTCATCATAGAGTCTCTCAATGTGATATCGTCATGGAGTCTCTCAACATGACATCCACAATGGCTACTCCCATGTGTGGAAAACACAAGTACAAGGGTTCATCATGGAGTCTCTCAACGTGATGTCATCATGGAGTCTCTCAACATGACGTCCACAATGGCTACTCCCATGTGTGAAAAGAAACACATCTTCGTCTTAGAGATGTATGAGAGCTTTCACCTCATATTTCTTCGTCTCGAAGAAATATGCAATATAACAAAGCTCACTGATGTCGAGTCTCCCTCTCGGCTAGGGCGACATTCTCCACTACCCCAAGCTTGTCCCGGAAATGTGCAAACTTCACTCTAGAAAGAGGCTTGGTGAGAATATCAGTCGTCTGATCATTAGTGCAAATGTACTTGAGTTGAATTGCTTTCCTTAGCACCATGTCTTTGATGTAATGATACTTGATCTCCACATGCTTTGTCCTATCATGAAACACTATATTTACTGAGAGCTTCACACAGCTTTGATTATCACAATGAATCATAGTCGGCTCCAATGTTTGCCCAAACAATCCTGCAAGGAGCTTTCGAAGCCACATTGCTTCTCGCGCTGCCACACATGCTGCAATATATTCAACCTCTGCAGTGCTTAGTGCCACAGAAGTCTACTTCCTGCTACACCAAGAAATCATGGCAAACCCCAAACTGAAGCAACATCTAGAGGTGCTCTTCCTATCAATTACACTCTTGGTCCAATCAGAATCAAAATAGCCTTGTAACTTTAGATCTTCACAGGAAGTATATCTCAAGCCATATCCCATAGTGCCACACAAGTATCTCAGAATATGCTTTGTTGCAACTAGATGAATTAGTCTTGGCTCACACATGAATTGACTAAGAGCACTCACTGCATAACAAATGTATGGTCTGGTGTTGACTAGATACATCATGGATCCAATCAATTGTCTATACATGGTGGGATCTACCAAGTCTGAATCAGCTGCTAAATCACTCTACTTCTTCAAATTTGTCTCCATTGGTGTAGACATGGACTTGCAGTCCATCATCCCAAATCTCCTCAAGATGTCTATAGTGTATTTTCCTTGACTTAGAATAATCTCATTAGGTCTTTGCCACACTTCCAGTCCCAAGAAGTAATGCATAAGACCAAGATCCTTAGTCTCAAACTCGGAGGCTAACTCTTTCTTGCATTTGACAATGAGATACTCTGCTCCAATGAGAAATAAATCATTAGAATAAAGAACCAATATCAAAGCCTCACCATCAACTATCTTGAAGAATCCCAAGCTCATCAAATATCTATCAATCCTTTCATACCATGCACGAGGTGCTTGCTTAAGGCCATACAGTGCCTTCTTCAATCTACATACATGAGACTCCGTCCCATGAATCACAAAACCATTTGGCTGCTCAATGTACACTTCTTCGATCACACTATTAAGAAATGCAGACTTTACATCCATTTGATGTAACTTCTAGCCTTTAGCTGATGCAATAGCAATAATTGCCCTGATAGAAGTGTATCGAGCAACAGGAGCAAATGTTTCCTCATAATCTATTCCCTCCTTTTGAGAGAAGCCTCTTGCCACAAATCTTGCCTTGTGTTTCTCAATGCTACCAGCAGCTGCATGTTTGATTTTGTAGAGCCATTTGGAAGACACTATTGATTTCCCTTCAGGTCTCGAAACAACATCCCATACATCATTCTTAATTATGGACTGATACTCTTTTGTCATTGCATCTCTCCATACCTGCTAGTTGGATGCCTCCTCAAAACTTGAAGGCTCAGAATCAATGATGTGACTCATCAATGCCACATAACCTGGAAACTTTTGCGGTCTCTTGCTTTCCCTAAAGGTGCCTCTAGGAGCTGCATACTTTTTTGCCTTTTGCATAGTCTGTCGAGCCCATAGAGGCCTCTTCCGTCCTACGGCAATGTCTCTAGGCCCATCAGTAGGTTCTATAGGATCAACTGGATCAATATTCTCAACTGGTTCGTTGGACTCCCTCTGAATGTCAAGAGTATGATCAGGAGATATGTCCATATCCTAAGGAGTCTCCTACTCTTCACTGTCTATCTCCATGTAAGACCCTTTAGATCTTTTGAAGGCTACTTTCTCTTCAAAGGAGACATCCCTGCTGATCTCAATCTGTTTCTGCCCTGGATTATAGACTTTGTAGGCCTTTGAAGACTCACTGTATCCCACGAATATACCCTTCTTGCTTGAAGGTTCTAGCTTTGATCTTTTATCCTTAGGCATATGAATGTAAACAGGACAACCAAAAATTCTTAAATGACTAACCTCAGGTTTCACACCTGTGAAGGCCTCTTCACGAGTCATGTTTCCCAATATTCGATGAGGGCTTCTGTTCTGAACATACACGGCGGTTTTGGAAGCTTTTGCCCATTGGAAAGTCTGTAAATCTTGATCATGAATCATAGCCTTGGCTGCCTCAACTATGAATCTGTTCTTTCTTTTGACAACTCAATTTTGTTGAGGGTTGTACGGAACACATAATTCCCTCTTAATCCCTATCTCAATGCAGAAATTACGAAAAACCTCTAGAAGTGTATTCTCCTCCATTGTCTGATCTTAGAACTTTAATCCTTTTCCCGGACATGTTTTCAACTTGAGCCTTGAATTCTTTGAATCTATCAAGTACTTCTTCAGACTCCTTAGATTTCAAGAAGTACTTTCGAGAAAAATCATCAATGAAAATCACATAGTACCAAAATCCACTCAAAGATGCCACAGACATTGGTACACATAAATCAAAATGAGCAAGATCTAAAATTCCCTTTGATGTACTGTCACTACTATGAAAGGGACTCTTGATATTCTTATCAAGTGCACATCCTCTGCAAATGCCATTGTGCTCCAAACCAAGCTTAGGAAGACCAGTAACCATCTTCTCCATGGATGGAAGGGCTCTGAAGTGTAAGTGAGCAAGTCTCATGTGCCATAGCTCACTCAAACTGATAGAGTCGTGCAATAAAGCTTGGACTGGACGAATTGATAATCTGTATAGGCTCTCCTGACAAACACCAATTACACAGGTTGTGTTTTATACTAGAGTTCTTAGGCCATGCAAGAACTTTCCCTTCAGAACAGGCAACCTTGTACCCTTTGTCCTCCAAAGCTGAAATGGAGACAAGATTTCTTTTGATCCCTGGTACAAACAAAACATCACTCAAATGAAGAGGGATACCTGAATCTAGCTGAAGAGAAGTGGCCCCAGCTCCTTTTACGGAATAACAAGCATCATCTCTGATTATCACTTGCAAGTTAGTCTCTTTCTCTACCAAGTCTGTAAGATGCTCTCGATATCCTGTAATATGTCGTGAAGCACCACTATCAATCAACCAAGTGTCACTGTCAGTTGGAACATTGCTTGAAAGAGCGGAGATGAATAGAAATCCCCCTAAGTTGTCTCTAGATTCCTTTTTAGGTGACACATCATCAACATCTACAGTAGAGGCATGTTGCTTTGGCTTTGATATGCAATCTCAAGCATAGTGACCATACTTGTCACACTTATAACATTGAATGTAAGAGAGGTCCTTCTTTGGTTCTGGAACAAAATCTAATTTTTTGTCTCTATTCCTCTTGAAATTGCCTCTTTTCTCTTCTCTTCCTTTTCTTCTGGAAGCTTGAGCAGCAAGGACATGACTTTCTTCATTATGAGAATTTCACCCATTTCCTCTTGCTGCCAACCTGGACTCTTCTTGAATACAATCAGCTCAAAGACGATCAAACTTGGGAAACTTAGATCTCCCACTAATGCTTTGAATAAAAGGCCCCCAAGATTGAGGAAGACCATTTAGTGTCAACATAACTAGATCTCTATTTTCAACTATGTCTCCAATAGTGCATAGCTGATCTCTCAACTCAGCAATCTTCATGAAGAAGGAGATGACTAAATTTCCTTTAGCCATTTTTATATGATGGAGCTATTGTCTCAAAGCAAGGGCTCTGCTAGTATTGTTGATCTCAAACAATCCTTGTAGAGCCTCGAACATATCTTTGGCTGTCTTCATCTTGGAGATAATCGAGACTAGATGATCCTTCACGGAGTCTATCATGATCTTTCTAGCCTTCGTGCCATTTTTCTTCCATTGAATTTTCTCAGCATCATCGAATGGCTTGGGCACATCATTTTCCATGAAATCTAGAAGATCATTTTCTTCTAAGGGAATAAGAACTCTGAATTTCCAAGAGGTGAAATTTGATGCTCCATCAAACCTATCTTCGACCTTGACTCCGTTCACCATCTTCGATTCTTTGATAGACTACCCTAGATAAAGAGATGTCTTGATTGCTTAAACAAATCCGATCGGATCTTGCTTAAACCCACTCTGATACCATGTTAGTTTTAGACCAGAAATGTAAATAAGCAAAAATATAACACACTAAACAAAGAACACAGCGAATTACCCTAGGAAAACCCCCCTCCTCGAGGGAGAAAAACCCAACAAAATATCTCTTATATACTGAAAGAATAAGAGCAGAAATTTGCTTACAATTCAGGCCCTACACAAAGCCAAATTTAATACAATGAATAGTAACACCTCTCCTTGATGCAAAGATACAAATGAATATGCTTCTCCTTGAAATCTGATCTGCTGCTACAAAATGGTGATCTGCTACTTGAAGTGTGAACTTCTTCTTAGAAAGTGCGAATTGAAATGAGAATGAATTGATGATCAAATGAAGGATCTTCACCTTGCATATATACCAAACTAGGCGACCTGTGTTGATGTAATTGCAGCTTCGGGCTTCATACTTCCTTATTTACATGTGATTATTCAATGTAAAGAGGCGCTTCATATGGCAACTTTGTAATTATTATTTATTATTTGTAATTATTTTTATGGTGGCCGACCTTGTCCTTGAAAAGGTGGGACCCCTCTAAGCAACATGTATATATAGAAGGTCACTTTCTCTCATTTGTGCATCAATCAAGTTCGAGCATTTCTTCTCTTCCAAGTGTGAATTCTTCAAGGGCAGATCAATCAAGTGCAGATTGCAAATTATCAAGAGCAGATAGCGAATTTCTTAAGGGCAGATCTGAGTTACAAGGAAGTGCTGAGTACTTGTTATCTTTGCATCTTGTGAAGGTGCTGCATATCAGCCTTGAGATTGGCCTCATTGTAAAGAGACTTGTTGCCATTATTGATATATAATAGAGAGATATTTGTTGCTGGGTTTTTCCCCTCAAGAGGAGGGTTTTCCCAGGGTATCTGCTGTGTTCTTGTGTTGAATTTGAAGTTAATTTTCTGTGCATTACATCTGATCATAAAACTAACAACCTGATCATATATACAATGATCAGCTGTAACATAAATTGGTTGGTTTAATAACCCACATCCTTTTTTAATATAAAACTTGTAAGTTTTCTTGAACACCAATTGAATACAATAGAAGTGCAAGGAATGAATAGTGGCATCGACATCAAAATTATCCAACAAGACAAACAATAGACACAACCAGAGGAGCTCCACAACCAGTTGGAGCCAAAATCTATTGCACATTATTATGCTTTGAGTCCATTACGTGGATCTGGTTATGGTGTTGTTGACTTGTGGCATACATAACCTTTGAGTTGGTCATTCCATAATTTCTAGATTTAATCATTATGGTTATAGGAGTAATTGGCCAAATTCTAGCGCACATTGTTATGCTCTGACTCCATTATGTGGGTCTGGTTATGGATTTGTTGACTTGCAGCATACATAACCTTTGAGTTGGTCATTTCATAATTTCTAGACTTAATGGTTTTAGGAGTAGTTGGCCAAATTGGCAACATAGATATCACCCTAACATAATTAGCTATAAATTGAAGGTAGCAATTTATTCATTGGCATCATACCTACAAAATCTATTCCTATTGCATTGCTTTCAGAGGTAGCCTCTTTAACGTGGCTCTGTTTTTGGAGTTAATATTTAGCATGATTGTCATTGACTTCTGCATTGCATAATCTGTATTTTCCTATTTTTTATTTGCGAATTATTGTTGGTGTTATGATTGTTCATTGAATAAATTCCATTATAACTGGTATCAAAGCTTTAAATTGGGGAAATCGTTCTGTGGTGCAAGGCAACAACAAAGGCAAGCAAAAATCAACATTATTCCAAGTCCAACAAATTCTTATGGACAATTTGTTTCTTTCTTTCCTGAAGCTTCTGCAATTTAGTTAAGAAATGACTACATTATGCAAAATTTCAATTCAGTGGCTTCTATCTCATGTCCCAAGGTCAAATTATTAACTATTATTCTAAAGGAGAACTTAGGGTTTCCACCTGCATTGGGAAATCCAAGGTAATTTTAGAAAGTCTTGATTCAGGTTTAATCATTTTTGCAAGATAACAGTCATTGGATTTATCTCAACAAGGCGATCACAATGGTATCGGTTGCCAGTAACTTTAATTTTTGAGCTCTGACTAATTATTGCAAAAAAATTTAAAATTTAATTGTGGGTCATAGTAGTCATTAGATTTATTTATCAGGGCAATCATATTACAGTAGCTTTTTAGTAACCCTATTTTTATGACTTGAGTCAAGAACACATTGGACAAACATGGGAAATCCTAACACTAGAGGCAAGGGTAAAGCTTCCATAATAATCAGAAGGAGAGAGAGAACTCCTTTTGAAGATGATCTAGAATTAGACAGAGAAAATTACCAAAAACATGTAGATTGTATACACTCTAGAAAATCCTGTTAAATCTCTAATTGTATACAGGCTACCAAGGTGTTACTTGGTAACATGGCAACCAAGGTACAACTAGATAATATGGCAACCAAAGCAACAATGGACAATATGCCAAGCAAGGCATATCAGGACCAAAGCAAGGAGAAGTTGAATCACATTGAAAGCAAAGTGAAATTCAACAATTTGCCAAACAATATGAGAACAAAATTTGATGGGATAATGACAGCAATGTGGACTTTCAAATCATGATTGCACATAGACTTATCATCAATTAGTTGGAAAATTCAAAAATGCCACATTGTTAAAATCACAATGGCAATTATCTATTGGAAAGCCCTATATTTCTCATTTGGATGGGCAAAGCAAATGTGGAATTGAGGGTCCAATAGCTTGCTACTTCAGGCCCAATAAAGATGAATTCAAAAGAGCTCTTCAAGCAATTTTGGTCAATAGGAAAGACATTTGAACTTTGCAGCTAATAAGTGAAGTCTCCACAAATAGTTAATTCCACCAAATGCAAAAAGTAATAAGAAAGGAATCTTTAGGTATCAACCACTATCTATCACATCATTCTTGAAAGTGCAATAGAAGGTTCTTGTTGTTGAAGATCACATATAACACCAACAAGAAGTATTTCAAAAGCTTAATGAATGGCTATGGCGCAAAACAGAATGAAACAATGAGCTAAATAACATCAAGGTGAAGGCAATTTGATGAGGAAGATTTGATTTTTTATAGATCCAGCCATATGAGTATAGACCTATAAAGTAGCAGAAGGAAGACAACAAACTAGTGCCCAAGTATTATAGACCTTGTAAAGTTTTGTGGAGGATAGGCAGTGTAGCATACTTATCGGGGTTACCTCTGTTTGTGAGATTATATCCATTCTTTCATGTCACATGTTTGAAGTAATTGGCAACAAGATTCCAATACGCATAGACCTACCAGAGCTAGATGAAGAAACAATCATACTAGAACCCAAAACAATTCTGCAGACATGGATTAGGCAACGGAGGTCTTGAGAGATCATGGACTACCTCACCAAGTGGAAGAACCAACCAAAAGGAAATTCTACATGGGAAGATGAAAGCTTCGTGTAGAGCTACCCACAGCTGATTCATATAGAGGATATTGCCTATTTGAAGAGGGGAGGGCATGGCATGCCCTTAATCAATTATGTGGATTGAGTTATGGAGTGCTCGACTTGTAGCACGAATACCTTTAGCTTGTTCCTTAAATAATTTCAAGATTTACTACTTCTTGGAATACTTGGTGTAATTGTGATATGGGCCTCACTCTGACCTAATTAGCTATAAACTGGAGGTAGTGGTTTTCCATTGACAATCATATATGCAAATTCTATTCTCATTCTCTCAATTTTTGTAGTTGATATTTAGTATAATCATCATTCATTTCTTTAATATTATGTGATTTATTCTATTCTGTTCCTTTTGCAAACTTTTGTTATTCAGTCCATGCATTAAAGAAATTGCATTGCATGCACAAGTGAGGCATAATGGTTGACAAAATTTATAATGCCCCCCTTTTGATATTAATGAAACATGGGGTCCACTCGTCTAATCTGCAGAGCATTGCACGAGTGCCTGGTAGCATAGGAATAACAGATAGATAGGTTTTAGTTATTTTAGTTAGAAGTTACCTAATGGAATAAGGCAGTTGAGTTGGGGTGGACATTCCTTGCTGGAACTTCCGGTTATCTAGGTCAGATTTAGTTATCTCAGACTTGTCAGTTAACCGATTGGGATTGCCTATGATTGAGGAATGAAGAAAAGGAAAACATGGAATATAAAAAGCATTACCAGAAATGATAAGGCACTTCTCAAATAGAAAACAAAAAACAATTTTGTTCTAAAGAGTGTGACAGTTGTTTACTACAACATCTGGTGTTTTGTGGGAGACCAGGTGTCTCTCAACCCCAACTGATCATGATGAATGCAAATTTTGATGAACCTTGCAAGTTCTGCCCTCAAATTGCTGAACTACCAGCTTGCTGGTCTGATGTTACAGTCTGATATGTCTGCTCAAAAATGACTTCAAAGTGTTCCAATGCTTGAACTATGCATCCATGAATAATCCTTACCCAATCTGCCCTTAATTATTGCAGCTGGTTGACTTGTAATTTTGTCAAACACTTTGTAGGCAAAGTCTTTGTCTGCTGATAAGGTGTTTTCAGTTTGAAATGCTTGATAGAAATGAATGCCAATATAAATAGAATGCTTTAAAACACTTCTAAAATGTCTAAGTAATGAACTACAATGAAAATGCATATATATAAATGCTACAAGTAAAATATGCACCTACAGCCTATTGGCATTTTGCCAAACATTTGGCAAGCATTCTATTAAGCTGATACAAATGATACTCCAATGCATAAACAATCATGTATGGCTTCCCAAATGCTGCTTACTTATTTGAAATGCAATCACTCAATACAATTCAACATGAGGATGCCAAGACTCTTGGCATTTCATTCAAACACAATGATTTATCAGATCTGATAGGAACTATTACAATCTGATTTACAATTTACTTGTGTATGCTATGATAAAGTAATTATCCCCTTTCCACAATGTCGATGGTAATGAGCTCTACAACAGTAGCTACTTAACAATGCAAATGCAACTATATTTAACATGGAAATTACAATGCAGATTTACTAATTGAAGTGCCAGACTGAAGTCATACAAAATCTGTTTGAACCTGGAGTTGAAGGCTGCTTGTTAGAAGAATTTGAAACTCCTTGAGCTGGGCTGATTTGACCCCCTTGATGTAGCACCTAGTCTCTTTGAAGACTAACAAAGTTTCCCTGATTTTATTGGATTTTTATATGATGCCTTTTGTTGAAATTGCACTCATGGACATAGCCGCCCCTATTCCTTAAGATCAGACCTCTGTATTTTTGTTGTGGTCACAAGACACCTTCGTATTGCTTAGAAGATCATCTCCAACCATCCATTCATGAAGTGCCACAATTCCTAGATTGAATCGATGCCAAACAGAGGTGTAAAAGCAAAAACGTGGCTCCTTATGGCGTCCCTTAATGACTGTGAATTAACTCCAGATTGCTGCTGCCAGAAATCAAACCCTTCTCCAATGCGGAAATGCCAATGAAATGCCTAACTCGATGCACAAAGACCTTGATAAGCAAAATCGTGGTTCAAGTATGCAGACCTGTGATGCTGGAGATATAAAATCAGAATCTCTCTACTAAGCTGAAAATACAAATCAATCTCTTGACATGGAATGATGCAATGCTCCATTGATGCCTCCAAAACCCTTGCAAATCTGAATTATACTGTAGCGGCACTGTTCACGCCACTGTAGCAGCAGTGCATTAAACTTTGATTTGCAATGTATACTCCTGTAAAAACTTCTATGATTCTTCTAAGATAAAGCACAATTGAAAGGACTGAAACCCTTCAGGAGATCTTTCACTCCCTCAGTTATGCTATCAATAGGAAGTTTTCGTTCCCTATGATCAAAGAAGAAAACTGCGAAAGCCCTAGGCTTCACAATAAAAATCAATCAAAATAATATTCATCAACTGGATACCAAGAATGAGCTCTTACCTCTCTTTTATTCTTTCATTAGGAGAGCTCAAACACCTTCCTGGCCAATGTGGGATAAAAGATTTATTCCCACATTAAATTATTCACTTAACGCACTTTAATATATTAAAGTGACTTTATTATTATACAGTTACTTTATAACTTTATAATAATATTAAAATATTAAATAAATCACTTAAGTCACTTAAACATTAATATCTCTTGATGTACTTGTCTGATTGCTAAGCCGTCTGAGCCAGGAGTCAACTCTCCTTGTTCTCCATGTGATTGGATGCCTATCTAAAAATAGAAACCTTGAATAGTGACTTACTATAAATAGTAAGTATGTGAAACTGAGTCTAGAAACAGCTGCAAAGGCCCAATCAAGGTCAACACTGCCAATATGCTCTGCTCAGGTGTCTTTCTATTAATAAGAACCCTGACTCTCCCAAAATAGTAAGTGTGCCAATCTGAGTCAAATAACTTGTGCAAAGGCCAAAACCTGAATCCAACTGAAGAGTAATGTCTCTAAATCACCGGTAACTGCCACAGAAGACCCTCTATCCATAACTGTTAGCCTACGAGGGTCAAATGATAGGCTAATCCTTACGAACTCTGATGCTTGGAAAATGGGGACATTACATGTTTGGAGGCAAAAAACTTCAAGCAAAAATGATACTAGTTAATTAATAATTTGACCAATGTTGCAATTAAGCCCCTTCACATCCCTAATGTTAATTAATTAAATGTACTTACCTAATTAACCTTAGTCTAAAATTCCTCCAACTATTTAATTAAATAATACATACTTAAGTGATTAGGCTAATTAATCAAACTTTCACATTTTCTTCTAATTTAAAATTCCAACTCACACCACTAAAAGCCAAAAACCTTGTCCTTCAATCTCCGCCATCCATTTCAAATATAATAAGCAATCTAGGCCCTCCATCTTCAAGCATGATTTCTCAAGACTCTTACCCCCACTCCTTGCTCACAAATGTGAGCATGCAACATGGAGAAATCTTGACACTCCATTCCAAACTGAAATCTCCACCTCCACTTATCTGCTGCATCTCTTTCCACATGCTCGCATCTCATTCCATCCTACATTTCAAGAAAATCTCATCCATTCATAAAGCATATCTCATCTCTTCTTGCCACTTGTCAAGAGGCTAGGATGAATATCTATGCAAAGCAATCCTAGCTCTTGATTTTATCCTTCAATCTCCACCCTCCATGTCCAACTTCGAAAGTTTATTTAAGAAGGCTTATCCAAAGGACATTATCATCCATCACTCTTGGTACTTACATGCTTTCAAATTGAATAATATTAAGCAAGGAGCATCCATATTGCATCACTACACAATCATTCAACATTGGAGCACATCAATAAGGTCAAATAGAGGTATAATGTTCTTGTTTTGTTGCATTTGCATTGCTGTTTTGCTTCTATTTTTTCTCTAATTGAAGGTGTATGTCATGTTTGAGTTTGAGTTTCATTGCATGTTTGTGCATCTAACTACCTCATTTTAGCTCAAATCTGACGTCCATGCCTACTTCTCACTAAGCCTTATGTACAAGGAGGAAGCAATTAAATTTGCAATCCTTCACCTAGGAGGAGTTGCACATGAGAGGTAATATAATGGGCTAGTCATTCAAGAGCATAGACTTACCACCACATATGAGGAATTTTGTAGGAAGTTGACCAACAAATTTGAGAGGGAAGACCTAGAAGAGCACTTTAGGGAGTTGGCACAATTATGGCACTATGGCTCAATGGATGCATACCTGATGTGTCAAAAGAGGCATTTGACTTTCTTTTTCATGAAGGGCTTGAGAGAGCCCCTCAAAGGCCTAGGTAAAGCCCTTGATCTAGACTCATTGCAATTAACCATCAAAAGGGTGTTAACTCACCTAGCAAATCCTTCCAAGGACCTACCATTAAACCTGTCAGTACAAGGGCATTGTGACAACAATAGAGGATCCCATAAAAAAAAATTCCCTAGAGATCGGTGGCTACACCCTCTAAACCCATGGATCACCAAGGGATAGGACATATCTTTAGGAATTAGCAACTAAGTAATATGACTCACAAAATATATAGTTATGCTTCAATTGTAACAAGCCTTGGGTCTTGACACATAGGTGCTTGGGTAAGGGCCATGTACATTTATTTGATTGATGTGTACTCCAATGCCAAGGGAGAGCACATAGTTGCACTAGTTGATGAGCAAGTGACCTATGACTTCATTGATCAAGGGGTGGTGTCCCAATTTGGGCTGAAAGCCAAGGAGTTCGTAGGTTTTGAGGTGGTAGTGACAAACAACTACTATAAGCAAGTCATTCACTAGCTACAAGTGATATTAGATTGATACACTATCACACATGGTTTTTACGTCATATTATTGGGTGGAGCTCACATTGTTTTGGATATGTAGTGGATGCATTCCTTTGGTGAGTTCACAAAAAACTACCAAACAATGTGTAATGTCCCCACTCTCAGTGTAACATCATGGTGGCTCGATTCTAGCCCATCCAGCATTCCCGTGGGTTAGAAGGCATAATAAGGGGATGAATTTTGGCGATAGGAAACAAATTTTGGTAGTGTATGTGTTAGCTTTAAGCCAAGCAAAGCATAATGCTAATCTTCTTCCTACTTGCTGGTCAAACCGAGCAAGAAGGTCTATGTTGAGTCAAAGCAGGCAAGTAGGTCTCTTTGCCACACCAAGCAAACAAGGAGGACAAGCAAGCAAGGAGGAAGCTTCCAAGAAACATTTTATAATCTCCAAAACAGCAAAAAGACAAACACAATCAGACTCTTCTTTGTATCTTGTTTGTAATCTTCTATCCAATCTTAAGGGGGGATGTTAAGGAATAAGATTGTCTAGAAAAGTTAGAAGATGTTCCTAGAAGAACTAGAATCTTCTAGAAAGGTTACAAGATGTTTCTAGAAGAACTAGAATCTTTTAGAAAGGTTACAAGATGTTTCTAGAAGAACTAGAATCTTCTAGAACGGCCAAAACCTTCTAGAAACTAGACCGTAGGGCGGCCTTGCCTTAAGGTCTTATTTAAAGGAGGCTGGGGTAAATGGGAAGACATGCTAATTTGTGATTCCTTATTTGCTATAAAATATCTTTTGACTAAAAGTGATTTCAGCCAGTTCAAGGTGCTGCTCCCTTGAATTCAGTGGTTTGGTGTTGTTCCCATACCACCTTGTGAGGTGATTTCAAACAGAAACTCACCATTGAGCTCAACCAGATTGCATTTTGCACAACTCCAGTTGCAGATTAAGACTTTGATTGGTGAAAGAGGAGATTTCAAAAAGGTTGCTTAACAAAGAAGGCATTTTGGGCGATTTCTACCTTCAGACATACACAATTTTTTATTGCAGCAGATTACAAGTTAACTTCATCATCATATTTGTGGAGATTTTGGTGACTACATCCTCCAGAAGGCTGCAACAGCATATTATCAGACATTTCCAGCCAGGTTTATCATTCCAAACACTCAGCTCATTCTATTTTCTAGTAGCTAGGGTTTAATATAGTGCTTTGAGCACAAACTGGGCATCATTGAAGGTCTAGAACTTAAAATCAGACCTACAGATTGTAATTTTCAATATTTATGTTGTAACCAGCTTCCAGTTAAATTAAGAGAATATGCTTTCTTGCTGGGTATGTTCTTGTTTATGATCATTTTGACTGTTTACAAAGTAAAATTTGTATTCAAGTTCATTTCCTGGCATTATTAGTTTCAAACTTCATGATATAATAAGTTCT
>VDFB02040820.1:0-30524 GCA_007258455.2 Sequoia sempervirens | reverse complement strand
GCAATAAAAGCAAGTGGTGAAAACCTGGCAAACAGGCGCTACTTGTGATTAAAATAGGCTCCTCCATCCATTATCTTATGTCTTGTTTTCACTTTTGGCATTATCCATCCATATCTATCCTCTGTATATATCTTTTATATCCATATCATATGAACAGGGATCCTTATGTTTCATCATGGCTTGATGAAATTTGTACATATCTTTCATCTTTAGGTTATGTTTACACTGGGGGAAAAAACGTAGAAACATAGACTGAACAAGAGAAGAGACAACAAGCTTTTAGAACATCGCAAACAGACACAAAACCATTTGTCAAAATACAACAAACATTGTTATATCAAATCAACCACAACATGCTTATTCAATGCCAATGGACATCAAAACAACATATTCCACACAAATGTCAAAGTAGAATATCAATGATGATAACCAAATTGGATGATCTTAATCTGAATAAATGTTTGAAATACTTTAAGCAAAATTTGAATGGTTGTTTGATTTTTCTATCATATCTCTGGAGCAATTCAATGATGTACTGAACTAGAAAAGCAAGGAAGGAGTATGATTTTTATTTGTCTGTTTTTTGTGAGGAAATCATTAGTACTATGCAAATTGGTCGCGAGACATGCTCTATCACGGATCATTGATGACATTTCGGAATTTGCATGGGAAACGAGTTAACTCTTGTCTGTTTATGCAAGCAATACTCAGATCATCTCGGTTTAATTATACCTAGATGCTTGTATTAACTTGCTATATCAAAACTCATGAAAGCAATACTCAGGTCATCACTAGTGCTAACATACCCTTTGATGCTTGTATTAACTTTCAACATTTCAATGCTCTATGATGATACAAAAAGCAAAAAGATAAGCTCTCCAAATGGCAATATTGTATGGATGTCCTGCATGGTTAGTATAGATTGCATTCATGTTAGAATTTGCATTTTGCATTCATAGATTTCTTAAAAAGCTGGAAAAGAATCAAATGGTTCACATCTTTTCGCATACATGACTGAGTATATTTTGACATTCACAAAAACAACATTTCATACATATTTGCATCAGAAAATCATAAAAATATAGCATGCATACATAAACATTCATTCACATGTATAAAATATATCACTCATCATATTCATACAATCATGCATCAAATAGAGTTCATCTCATCTCATATATCCTGCATATATATACATCATAAACATATATACATAGGGAAATCATTATATCATAAATATAAGAAAATAGACGCATTTATCTCATCATAAATCATCGCTGCATTTCATATATCTCAAAAATGAATGTCAAAATGTACAAAGATGTCAATCACATATGATATAACATCATCAAAAATGAGATCATCTCAGGGTGTATACAAATGTTTCAATAGAATATCACAAAAACATCATCTACAATGCACTAGGCAGTGCTATCCTCTGATGAAGCTGGTCTAGGACCTATACCACCTACCCCTGATGGACCTGCTCTGCCTGTCCCTGATGGCCCTCCTGGAGGTAGTGGTTGTGTGACACCTCTACTAGTAGTACGAGTGTGACTATGCGTAGACTGTGACCGAGTATAACTCTCCCTCCGCTCAGGTGGAACAACATCATGATATCTGGTCCTGTAAAACTCGGCCTCCCGGGTGGCTCTGGTAACCTCTCTCATCATATCACCAGGTAGGGTGCTAGCTGCTACTCTTTGTAGACTGTCTGCCAAAGCAATGGCCTGCTCACCCTACTGTCTGGCCGTATCCCTCTCAGCAGTAACTGCAGTCAATTGTCCCTGCAACTGTGTAATCAAGGCCTGTGCCTGTGCCAGCTGAGTCTGTAAACTCTGTACTGTACTCTGTAGTGAGGATAGCTGACCTGATACTACTGGATCTACTGAAGGAGATGGATCTGTGTGTCTCATCCATGGTCCCCCTCTACCTCTCCTACCACCTCTCCTGCCACCCCTATCACCACCCCTACCATCACCACCATCATCTCCCTCTGAGTCATCATCTCCTCCACTCTCATCATCATCACTGCCCTCTGAATCATCACCCTCTAAATCCGAATCTCTCTGTCGTCGTCTATGTGCAGCAACAGGAATAATAGGCTCATCAGGATCAAACATACGTGGTGTAGGATGCTCTAGGATATACTGGCTATACTCTGGTGTCATCCCTACATCGAGAACATCAACCCGGTAATCCCACATCACCGCTCCTGAACTGGTGAACTCTGCCACCGCTGTCTCATAGGAAATCTGTGGACCCCATACTGCAAGCTCTGGCTGTCGCCGTGCATAAATGGCCGAACCTACAGGCATGCCCTGAATCCGTCCAAACTGCCGACATACTCGTCCAGCTAGAAATCTCTCAATGATCCATAGAGTACGCCCAATCAAAAATTTGGATGTACACACGAACGGCATCTCCCTCGCATCCTCTGGCCATGCCTCACAATCTAAATATGGCCGCCAGCATACTGTATCCAGACCATCCAAGAGACGCTACCAATGATCTAGTTTGCCCAGTCTCAGCTGAGCAATAATGTCGGCATATCTCCATCTATACGATCGACCAGTTGGTCGCTGTCCTCGAGTCAATGGTCGCAAAACAGCAAAGTGATCCCATGCCCATATCTGTAATAATGAGCAACCAACAGCAAAACTCCGGCCTCTACCATACACAATATGATGTAACTCATCATACAAGTGAGCAAGCATGCATGTACCCCACGCATACCGTGTCCCCTGCATCACCATACTCTCTAGCACACGACCCCATCTGATCGCGAACCCCTTCGACCTATGGTCGGGGCACAACACACCTCCAATGAATCCTGCCAGTACATACGGTAAAGGTGGATATGTATCTATCATCTCACCCCATGGGATGAAATATCCAACAATATGATCATCTCGGAAAACCCTCCTCAAAGAATCAGTGCCTCCAACCTCTCGGCTATCAAATACCACTATCTCCCCCATCACTGGGATCCTCAGGATGCGATATACGACCTCAGGGGTCACTGTAATCTCTTCGGTCGGTAAATGAAATGTGTTGGTATCACTATGCCACCGCTCAGCGAGTGCTGTCAATAAAGCCCTGTTGAGGCGAACCTCAGGCATATCAAGTAATGACCTCAGTCCACAGGCCTCAATCACATCTCGGTCTGACTGTAACAACTATGGAATCAATGTCCATGTACTCGGAAATGCCTCCCGTGACTGCAATACGCCCAATCTCTCCTGTTGACACATCATCAATGCAAAATCAATATCAAATCATCATGATTTATCAATCAAATCTAAATATCAAAATATTTGTTTTTCATTTTCATGGAAAGCAGATAATCAACATCATGTTTATTTTTAACAACTTTTTAAATAAACATATCAATCAAAATATTTGTTTTTCATTTTCATGGAAAGCAGATAATCAACATCATGTTTATTTTTAACAACTTTAGAAATAAACACATCAATCAAAACTATTTGTTTTTCATCATCATGGAAGGCAGATAATCATAATCACGTTTGTTTTTAACAACTTTAAAAACAAATCTATCAATTCTTATTTGTTTTCCAACAACTTTGGGAACAAATTTATCACTCGCAACAACAGTTAATCAAAGGCACTACAGAAAACATCAAGGGCGCTACAGAAATCCCTATATGCGCTACAATATCAAGGGCGCTACAGAACTAATCACGGGCGCTACAGAATTCATCAAGGGCGCTACAGGATCATATGCGCTACAGAAAATATCAAGAGCGCTCTAGAATCTATCAAATGCACTGCGAAAACAAATGCGCTACGAAAATTGTTAAAAGCACTACGAAAAACCTTAAGGGCGCTAAAACACCAAATTTTGCAAACAAAACATTGAAAACTGTGCTTCAAACGGAAAATTTTCAAAATGCAGGAGTTTCATGGGGTACATACCGGGGGTCCGTAGTGTGCTGGTCACTGATGTCGTCAAATGCGCTCGAAACGGTGTTGGTGAACGGGAAGTGCCATCTTTCTCAATCCAGAGCTCAAAATTTGCAAATTTTACTAGGTTAAAATGGAAAATGACATGGAAAATGACATTTTTAACCTATATAATGGTAAAATTGGGGCATTTTATCACATTTTAACAGAGCAAGGGCAATTTTTGACATTTTATATCTCTCCAAGTCAGTTTCTTCACATCATTATGTTCGAACGATGAATCGACATTTTTGAAATCATAAAATTCAAAAATAAAAAAAAATAATTAACAAAAATTCAAAATATTATCAATTCATCATTCGAGGGGGCATATACCTATCAATATTCGACAGTCAATATCTGGGGCAAATTTCAAAATTCTTTGAAGCAATGTGTAAAACACATCACTTCAAAGAGGGGCAAAATGTATACACCTAAAAATGGTCACATCACATTGTCTGGTAATTAATTAAATATTTTTAATATTTAATTAAATCTTTGAATTTCATCTACGTATAAATAAATTTAAATAATTTATTTATATTTGTTCATTCTTTCATTTTAATCATCTTTTCTTATTCATTTCTTAATTAATTAAATAAACATTACGATTTATTTATATTAATTATCAATAATCTTGGCTTGAATATTTTATTCAAATAAAGATTAAATATTCTTCTTTTCTAATTAAATCTTCTAAATATTATTCACAATTAAATATTTCAAATATTTAATTAATTCCTCTAATTCGATTCTAATATCATTCACAATTAAATATTTCAAATATTTAATTAAATTCTTCTAATATCATTCATTCACAATTAAATATCTCAAAATATTTAATTAAATTCTTCTAATATCATTCACAATTAAATATCTCAAAATATTTAATTGATTCTTCTAAAGTCACATCACAATTAAATATTTCAAAATATTTAATTAAAACTTCTATAGTCCTAAAAATCAAAAATCAAATTTAATCAATGAAATTAAATAAATTTATTTATTTAATTAATTTGGGGATTATCTTCAACACCCGTGAAACAAACTGCCAAAACAGAAAAATTAATTTTCTCTATTTCTGTGCAGGCTTGTTCTCGTGGGTTGAAGACAGGAATCCATCCTTCTCTCCAACTTCTCAACCTCTTCCATTTTCTTCTCAACCTCTCCATCTCTCACCATTCAAACTTACCAGACAACCTCACAGCCGTTGATCTTTGCCAGTCAGGATTGTGCCTAAGAAAAACTATAAATAAGACTGTCGGGTACTTCAAATGATATAGAAGTCTTAAGCAGGAATATTATAGTCAAATTGCAAGTAGTATAAGCATTCATAGCATTCATAGCATTCACAGTATTTTCATAGCATAGCAATAGTAGCATAGCATATCATGGCATCCATAATCCGTTACCCCTGTGCATAATCCACAGCCCCTGTCCATATCCATCAACATTCTCACTCTTACCAGTATATAGGATAGAGATTTTCATTTGCATACTCATTCTGCAGACAACCATTTGGAGAAGCTGAGCCTACACAATCTGAGAGCAGCAGCTTCGAACAAATCTCTGGAGATAGAGAAAGACAGAACGCTTCTGAAGAATTCTCTTTTATATTTAATTTTATTTCAGCTTTCTTTAGTTTAAAGTTCTGTTAATTGTGTTTTTGTTTTCAATTAGATTAACAAATTAACATTACACACAAGTATAATTCTTCTTGAGAAGCTCCCCTTGGACTCATGCCCAATCACTAAGAATTAGTGATGTGAGGCAGAGGCAACCACTCCCAATTTCTACCTCAAGTATTCAAATTTCTCTTTGGGAAGAGGTTTTATGAATATGTCAACAACTTGTTCCTTGGTTGGAACATATTTCATGCTAACTTCTTAATCTACTACCTTCTCTCTTAGGAAGTGATGATTGATATATGCTTAGTCCTAGAGTGCATCACTGGATTCTTTGATATGTTTATAGCACTAGAATTATAATAAATAATAGAGATTGGTCCTTTGTACTCTACCTTGATGTATTTGAGTGTTTTCTTCATCCATAATACTTGAGTACAACATGCAACTATTGCAACATACCCTGCTTTAGCTGTTGAAAGAGTAACTGACTCTTAATTCTTGCTCAACCATGAAACAATTTTGTTTCCAAGGAAGAATGTATCACCACTTTTTATTTTTCTGTCATCTCCACTTCCTTCCCAATCAGCATTTTTATATGCTGTCAAAGTGAAATCTTCACTTTTAGGATACCACAATCCATAGTCAACAGTACTTTTGATATATCTAAAAATTATTTTATTGTATCAATTGACATGAGACTCTTTAGGAGTAGCTTGGAATCTTGCAACCATGTACACTGCTTGCATAATATCAAGTCTTGATGTGGTTATAGGTACAAGCTACCTATCATTGATCTATACATGGTTTGATTTGCATTTGAGGATTCATCTGTCTTGCTCAATTTACATCTAGATATCATGGGGGTACTAATTGGTTTGCTATCTTCCATTCCAAATTTCTTGAGCATTTCCTTAGCATACTTAGTTTGAGATATAAATATCCCTTTATCAGTTTGTGATATCTGTAGACCAAGGAAGAAAGAAATTTCTCCCAACATAGGCATCTCAAATTCATTTTGCATGTGTAGAAAAATATATACACATTATATCATTGTTGCCACCAAAAATGATGTCATCCACATATACAACAACAATTATCAGATGTTCACCTTCTAATTTAAAGTACACATTGTTGAATGCACATCCCTTCTTGAATCCTTGTTGTTGCAATTACTGGTCTAATATTGAATAGCATGCTCTAGGTACCTGTTTTAGACCATATAGTGATTTCTTTAGTCTGAAAACAAAATCATCTATTTCTAATAGCTAAAAACTTTCTGGTTGTTCTATGTCAACTTCCTCTTCTAGGTTTCAATTCAAGAAAGTAGACTTAACATCCATTTCATAGAATTTGAATCCTTTATAAACAAAGAATGCTATAAACATTCTTATGGCTTCCAATCTATCCATAGGAGCAAATGTTTCCTCAAAATCTATACCTTCTACTTGTGCATATCCTTTGCACACCAACCTTTTCTTATTCCTTACAATAGCTCCATCCTCATTGAGCTTGTTTTTAAAAACCCAATTTGTGCCAATCACATTCTTTATTGGGCATCTTGGAACTAATTCCCAAGTTTTGTTCTTCTTGATTTGACTTAGTTCGTCTTCCATTGTTTTTATCCAACTCTCATCCTTGCTAGCTTCAATATAGCTCTTAGGTTATATTTGAGACAATAGTGCAAAGCTTACTTGCTCTTTATTCTTGGAAGCTCTTCTCCATGTCTAAAATCCTTCATCTATATTGCAAATGATCTAGTCTTTAGGATGATCATTTTGAACATATCTTGAAGGTGCCTTCTCAATATCTTATTCAGGCTCTTCATCAACAACTTCTTCTTCAAACTCTGATTCAACTTCACAACTATCTCTATCATGTGTAACATGCTTCAATTCTTCATCAACCTTGACATTGATACTCTACAATTTTGTGTAGCCTTTTATTGTAGCATTTTTAGGCTTTCCTTTGAGTGGAATATCTAAGAAATATTCCTTCATTACATCTTGAGTCAAAGCTTCCCAAATTATCTTCTTCTCATTTGATGTAGCACTTGCTACCAAAAAATTTAATTTACTTAACAGAAGCAAGTTTTTCATACCACAACTCATATGGATTCTTTTCACTGTTCACCCTTAATTGAGTGTTGTTTAGGGTATATACTATTGTATGAACTTCTTCTTGCTAGTATACATCAAGTAACTTGGCCTCATTTAGCATTATTTTGTCCATCTCCTTAACTATTATGTTTTTTCTTTCAACCACTCCATTCTATTGTGGAGTCCTTGCTGTAGAATATTGTCTTCCGATTCCATTCTTCTCACAATATTCAATGAGCTCATTTAATGTGAATTCTCCACCTCTATTTGATCTTAAGTATTTGATCCTTCTACCAGTCTCCTTCTCAACCATTTCTCTAAATATTTTGAATCTTTAAAATGCCTATGACATATCCTTCAAAAAGGTTACCCATGTCATTCTTGAGTAATCATCAATCAGTAACATGAAGTAACTTTCACCTTTCAATCCCTTTATCCTTGTGGGACCAAAAATATCAGTATGAACCAACTCCAAAGGCTTTGTAGTTCCATACTTCTTTGTTTGAAATTTGACCCTTGCTGGATTTCCTATCTAACATTCCTTGCAAGTGGTGTTTGTAGGTTTGGTTATCTTAGGAATGTGTCTTACAATTCCTTTTGAACTTACTTTTACCAGATTATCAAAATTTTCATGGCCCATTCTTCTATGCCACAACCATCTCTCATCAACTTGTCCTATCATGCAACTTTCACCATTCACTTCACTGAGATTGTAAAGGTTGCTTTCAGTCCTTTTCCCTTCTACAAGTAATCTCCCTGAATTCCTTATCTTACATCCTTATGCATTGAATGTGACTTTGTATCCATTGTCACACATTTGGCTCACACTTAGCAGGTTATGCTTTAATCCTTCAACATAAAGGATATCACGAGTAGGAAATTTTCCATCTATGTTTGGAGTTCCTTTACCATAGATCTTAACTATAGTGTTATCTCCCAAACTCACAAATCCTTCCTTACATTTTTTTAGTTTGATAAATTTTCTCTTGTCTCTAGTCACGTGTTTAGAGAAACCACTATTTATCACCCATAAATTCTACTTTTTGGCATGAAGTGTAGTTTGTGCAATCATAGATTGTGCAGACTTCTACTCTTTCTCTTTCCAAACCTTCTTAGGTTTCTTTTTTGCCATATCTTCCTTATTTTTAGAGATTTTTGAACCTTTATTCTCACTAGGAGGCATAGTCTTCTTCTTATTTTGTACTTTTGGTCTTACAAATTTTGTTCTACATCGCTTAGCTATGTGACAAAAATTATTGCAGTTATAACATAACACATTCATATCTACCAAAGGAGCAAATGGATTTCTATTTACAAAGTTTGTTTTCACTGTAGGTACAATTCTACATTCAATAGCCCTATGACTAAATTGATGACAAGTAGATAAACAACCATAAAATATGAGGAATACTTGGTCATAGCATTTCTTTGTGCAATATGAGGAGGTCTTCTTTGCTTTGGCTTCTTCAAATCTCTCACCCTTGTGAATCCATCTGCATCAGTTCCCTTTGTGTTATGCTTCTTCTTCAAGTTATCGGGGACTGATTGGTTATTCTTCTTTTATTTAGCAGGCTTCCTTTCTCCTTCAACTTTCTTCATCTCAACAGTGCTTTTGTCAGATTTTTCATTCTTAGAGACATTCTTTTTGTAAAAATTCTCATCCTTTATACCAAAATTTTCTTTTGCTTTGAATTTATAATATAAATTTACAAATACACTAGTAGTGGAACTCTTTCCTTTTTCAAATCCAAGGCTAGATTTTTCTTTAGAGGGCTTATGTGAGTTAATCAACTCATCAAGTATCTTTGAGCCTCCTTTTAGCTTCAATCCTCTTTTTATTTGTTCTCTAGCCTTTTCAAGGTCTTTTCTCAAGGCCACTATTTTTGCTTCCAACTTTATGGATTCATCAGATTTAGATTGTAGTTCAAATCTGACTACAACTTCTATCCTCTTAGCTTCAACTTGAGTCTTCAAGCTTACAACCATTTGATTAGATTCTTCAATATTTTTGGTTAGCTTTCCAACTTCTTTTTGAGAAATCTTCTTCAATTTTTTGTTCTCCTTTCTTAAGTTGTCAATCTCATCTAGAGCATAAATGAGTTCTCCCTCTAGATCAAATTCTCCTTATTCTTCATCAGAAGCTTCAAATTCTCCATTTTCTTGGTCAAAAGATTCTTTTTCCATGAATAGGAATTCATTTCCCTCAACCACAAAGGCACAATCATGTTCATCATCCAAGCTATCACTAACATCAAATGAATCACTTTCTTCTTGTGTGTACATGCTCTTTTTCTTCTTTGATAAGTTCTTCTTCTTGAGGAAGTAGGGTATTTTTTCTTTTTACTATCCTCTTCTTGCTTAGAGTTATCATTTTCATCATAGGGGCATTTAGTAGCAAAATGACCTATTTTACCACAATTCAAGCATTTAAAGGGTGACTTACCTTTGTATTTTCTAGAGCCTCTTCTCAATCTTTTGACAAAGTTTGCTTCTTCTTCATTAGTCTCCTCATATACAGATGTAGATGCTTCTACCTTCTCCTTCTTGGCTACTTTGAATGCAACTTCTCTCTTAGATGTATCTACGTCTCCCATTCTCATCTCATAGGCGGTGAAGGTGCCATGCAACTCATCAATAGTGAGCTTGCCTAGACCTCTTGCTTCTTCTATTGCAAAGGTTTTAGAATCATACTAAGATGGCAAGGGTCTTAGGACCTTCATGGCAATGAGTGGTTCTTTCACTTCTTCTCCTAGGCCTCTAATTGCATTAACAATTTCATCTACCCTAAGGAAGTAGTCTACAATTTTCTCTTCTTCACTCATCTTAAGACTTTAAAACTTTCCTTTGTAAGTCTATATCTTGGCCTGCTTTACCTTATCATCACCTTCATAGATGTTCTTCAATTTGTCCCAAACATCATGTGCAGGTTGAAATTGCATTACTTTGAAAAACTCTGAGTTAGAAAATCCACAAAGAATAACATTCTTTCCCTTAGCATTGTTCTCATATGCTTTATTGTCATCCTAATTAGTAGGAGGTGTAGTAGGAATTGTATATCCATTTACAACAAACATCCATACATCAAACCCTAATGAAGATAAATAAGCTTCCATTCTGAGACTCCAAAATGCATAGTTTGATCCATCAAAGAGAGGTGCTTTATTTGAGGAGGAACCTTCTTGACTTTCCATTTGTGTTCACTATCCAAGATCTACCTAAGTTGATTAAGCTTCTCCAAATGAACCAGTGCTCTGATACCAATTATTGGAACACAATAATCTACTAAGAGGGGGGGTGAATCGGTAGATTAATTAAAAAATTTAAACCTTTTTAATGCACATTAAAGAAGCATGCAAAAATCATGCAAACACACAAATCCACATAACACCAGATATATGTGGAAAAACCAATATGGGAAAAACCATGGTGAGAATAGCTTCTAGGATCTACTGTCCTAATCTAGCCTCACAATAGAACCTCACTAGTTACAATGTTTAAGGGCATTAATCCCCTATTTTAGGAGCACCCACTCCCTAACTGAGCACCCACTTAGCTTTCTAAAGGCACCAACCAATCAGAATTACAATGAAAATATATGGAGCAACAACTCCAAATTACAATTGATTCAAACGAATCCAATTATCTGCTATAGACTTGATCTACAAATACTCATTCTCTACTATTTAGAACATCCTATGTTCTATATCTCTCTCAATTGCTACTAACTCATGAACTTATCTCACTACCCTACTCTTCTCCCCTTTTTCTACTTTGTTCCACACACCTACTATTTTAAATGCAAACCCTACATAATTTTTTGTGTTATAGTCTAGGTCTCTTCTCACAACATTCACTTGCACAACATTCTCTACCACACATTACTTCTTACAGATTGATTCATCCCTACTTTTCTTCATCAACAAGCATTCATACGTCGAGCCATACACCACCAACCTAAAAATTGTGATTTTTATATTTTTAGCATGCAACAAATCTTGATTTGATTTTCATTAAATGATTTGTTTCTTAGCTTTCTTTGCTTGATGATGTTGTCCACACTGCCCTGGAATTTGACAACCACCCTTGCCTGTCATATGAAAATTTTGTGACGGTTTGTTCATTTAAATACCTGTCATTTTACGTTTTATGAAAAAATTTAACTGTCAAAAAAAATATTTAAAATATCTAAAAAATCAATATATTAGTAATCTATGAAATATTATTTTATAAAATAATTATGTTAGAAAATTTACAAATTTTAGAAACTATGCATGCACTCAATTAGTAAATCCAATTGCATATAATAAATTTTATTGATAATTAAATAATTATATATATGTAATTTACATTTTGACAATGCATAGAGTATTAGATTAAGAATAATTATATTGCACAATATGATTGTTTTTTCCATATATTTATTCTCTAATTTGTAAAATTGTATTACTATTTTGACTATAAATTAATTTATTGATTTCATATGTGTAAATATCATAAAAACACATTTAAATATCAATTTCAAATCAAATCTAGCAAGAAATAATTATATAAAATTAAAAATAGTTCAATCCGCAAATTGATCTATCTAAAATCATATTTAAATATCAATTTCAAACCTATCTAGAAATAATTATATAAAATTAAAAATAGTTTAATCCTTATTCAACTCATTATCTAAAATTTCAAAATGCTCACCAATAAAACACAACTACTCCTTGAAAAAAATCAAAGTTGAATCACTGTAAAATAAATGTTGTTGAAAAAACAATGCTATAAAGTGAAATTAGCTGCTATTGTTCAATTTTTTTTATAGTTTAATCTTAAATTCATTTATCTAAAAACATAAACTATTTGTAAAAGGCAAACAAAATTTCAACATCTCACCAATAAAACCAAATGATCTATTGAAGAAAATCAAAGCTAAGAATCACTGTACACAAAATGCTATAAAATAAATCTTGTTGAAAAAAAAATGCTATAAAATAAATGCTTTGAAAATACAATGAAAATTTGTGCTATGTTGTTATTCATAAGAATATCCTATATATATATTAAAAAACTGTAAAATTAGAAAATATTGATAATTAGAAATAAATCTTAAATCTTAAATTTATTGTTAATTGTAACAAGAAGTTTCTAAATTATGTAGAAAATAAATCTTGTTAAAATATTCAAAAAGTTAAAAATCAATTATATTCTATTTTGAAAAGATTTTGAATTAATATATATTTTTATAATAAATATTATAAATCATATATATTAATATAAAGCAATGATAATTATTAGTAAAAAAGTCAAAATCTTTAAAAAATTAGAAAGAACTATATTTAATCTTGAAAAGATTCTATTCTCAACAGATTTTGAATTAATAAATATATTTATAATAAATCATATATATTAATATAAAGTGAAATTAGAAAGAATTATTCCAATTTCCAATTATAAACTAATTTATATTTTTATCATAAACATTATATATATATATGCCTACAATAAATTTTTACGGTTTAATAATAATTTGAAGTGTCATATTTACGGTTATATAAAAATATAGCAAGTCAAATGATACGGTCTAATAAATTTTTAGGTTGTAATATACGGTCCAAAATGCAAAAAATGGTCAAATAGACCATCAAATTCCAGGCCTGGTCCACATATCATCACTAATTAAAATAGTAGTTGGAGTGGTTACAACATTCAATTTGTCCTCTATTTCTATTTCTAGCTTGAATGAGAGTTCACCACCATTTTCCATCGCCTAGACATTGAAAGAGTCCACCCTTAAATTCTAGTTGTTGATCTTCAATTTCATGTCATGATCAGATGATCATCATTTGAATTCACAACTTTAAAACATGATCACCATATCAAATTCACTTTAAACCCATGTCGATTATTGTCACATATACCAAGTGAATATTTTGTTTTGGATGTGCTTACAACTTTGTCGTCATCATCTAGGACATGCATTGCCATACCGTGTTTCTGCGACCTCACAATAGGGACCTACTGAAACTTTTGCGGAATAGGGAACACCATCTGAACTTCGAACTCCATTGTCCACCATTGGATTTTACGCCTAGTGCACCTTACATAGCACTAGATTCTTGGTCCCACCTGGACAGGTGTCACATTTTTCATGCTTCTATGGACAACTGCTGACAAAACCTCTTATGCAACATGGGCACGCGTGAACTACCCGATCGTCAATCACTGATCTCCATCATCGATCATGCATGGAAAAAATATTTACTGCCAGACTTAAGAAATACTATAATCCATATTACTCATTGAGCTAGTAAACGCTTAGGACAAGGGGTTGGTTGTAGAACAACCATAAGGCTTAAGTGATAACTTAAGTGACTGAAAACCACCCATAGCCAGTCAACAAATAAATATAAATTATGTGCATGACCATGACTAAAACACTTAGGTTTTAACTGAGAAACCCTAACCTGTTTAGAGAGTAGAATTAAATTATTTCTAAGCTCCATTCTTATCCTCTAAACCTACATAACATACCTTTGAAATGAGCACAAAAAAAACCACATTAGATCTGTCATTAGTTTTCTCCGCAAACCATCAGAAGTAGCCTCTACCAAAAGCATGTCCATGTTGCATGACAATATTGCAACATTTTGAGAAACTTTGAAACTTCACAAAAACATGCTCATCTCTCTACCATACTTCACCAACCAACTTGTCATTGATCCACTAACATCAATGACATCCACACTTCCAATTATCTCTCATTTGACATCAGTCCAATTTCCTTTTGACATCAATGAAAACATAATGCCAACAATCTGCCAACAATAGGTGTATCTACCTCTTGGAGCTACCTATTCTTTGTAAGGGGTGCCTACTTGTTGGAAATCCAAAGTAGATCCACCTCTATGGAGATAGAGATGCCCGTTTGTAGAATAGATCCACCTTTTTGGAGTGTATCCACCTCTATGTAAAAACTTGCAAGCACAAATCTCATAAAAAAATGGAAAATACTATTAGTAGACCTGTGACATGGGTCCCATTGAGCATACTAGAATGTGTGCAATGAAAAATGTGTTTAAAATGAAGAGAAATCATAATGAAAACCCAACAAACACACAATCAAAACAACACTCAGGATTAGGGCTTAAAAATCTTAACTTACTCAAAATTCGATAAAAACCCAATATGTCGAAGAGCTCGGTGTGTAGATTACCCCAGTGTGATCGGATTCAATTTGTGCTCAATGAATATTTCATAGCATAATGACATCAACTTTCTCAAAGATTTTGGATTGTGAAAAATGGTTGTGTTTAGTCTTTGAGGAGAGAGTGAATAGGATGGATGGATAGGATTGCAAGTTGAGAGATCAAGGGCTAGAAAGAAATGAGACCTCTCAACTCATAATTTGATGCCAAGTGGAATCATGGGAGGAAATGGGGGAGATTTTACATCTCATGGCCTAAGATGGTGACACTTGTCACCATGTGAAGGCTTGAGAGGGAGAGATGTCATTTCTTGATAAGAGATCTTGAGAAGAGGAATGGATGAATTTTATTGATAAGGTGCAAGTGAAGTTGTCATCTTGGAAATAAAAATGGCTTTCAATAGTGGGTAGGATCACTTTGTTTAAAGTTTCCTTGAATTCAATGCTAATATATGTTATGTCAGTGTTCCAACTCCCTAGTAAAGTGGCTAAAGTTTTGGAGATTGTGTAACATATATTTCTCTAGTGCAGTGGTGAAAACACATTCAAATACAATCTTGTTAAATATGAGGATATTTGTTAGCCTAAAATATTTGGTGGTCTCAATTTTAGGAATTGCAAGAAGATAAATAAATCCCTAAGAGGTAAAATAGCCTAGAGAATTTATGAGGATAAAATAGATACTAGAGTAGGGTGATTCAAGAAAAATATTTTCAAAACAAACTAAACATAACTTTTATGTACTATTTGAATATTCATATTGGCTCAAGTATTTAGAATTTCATAAGTTTCTATTGTAAGATTAGTAGTACAAATGTCAAATGAAACTAGGTAGAGGGGACAAAATTGATTTTTGCTAGAATTGTTGGATTGAAGACCAAGTGCTAAAAGATATCTAGATATTTCATCCTCTTGTCACACATTTTGAAGACCTTTAGGGAACATTGTTAAAACTTTATATAGTGGATGCTTCTCCTCACAAATAAGGGAAAAAATTTATTTCTCTTGTTGATGATCTGGTCAAATCTCGCATTGTGATTCAATAAAATCTTGACAATTGGCCCATATTTGGCACAAAAATGAAGATATGATGGTTTGGGGAGGTCATGGTAGTGTCAGGTCTTTATCAGTTCTACATTTCATTTCTATTTCTATAATACTAACAACACCTAGCCTATTCTTGGTTTGAGGATTTGAAATTCAAAATTGATTCCCAAGGATTTTTTGTATGTGGATTACTTGGAAACATTAGGCTTTGACTTGGGATAGATTCAAAAATTATGGGTAAGTTGGGTCCTTCACAACACATCATGTGTAGAAACAAGGGTGAAGATAATTATCATCTTATCATTCATTTGGATCTAGCTCAAAATTTAAATGGCAAGGTTTCCTTAATAGATGGGGTTTGGCTTGGGTTACTCCCCTTAATATTGTTAGTCTTTTGGAAAGATATGTTGGCAAGAGACTGCAAATGTTTGTAGGTGTTTTCATTGATGGCAACCCTTGTCAACTAGTGGATTCACACATCATCATTTACTCATACTGGCAGACAGATTGAAGATTAGTAGTTATTTGTTTGGGTGGAACAGAGCATCTGGTAGTTTCGTTTTCTTCAACTCATATGCAGATTTTTTGTTAATATTTTGTGTTGTGGATCTCATGGAGTATCGTTTAATGCATAATATGTGTTATCTATAAATCTTGGTGCCTTGTATCAATTTTGGTGGAAGTTAGAAGGTTTGGTGAACTAATTTTTTGTTCATCAGTATTTGAGGCCGATTTGGTGAATATGGTGCATCGCAAATATTTGAGGAGTTATTGTTTAAGTGTTTTTGTGTTCAAAAATTTTGTTTTGGGTCCCCACTATGTCGTGGCTGACACTTGTGGATATGCATTGAATATTATGGATGATTTGAGCTGACTATTTGTGAATATTTTCTTATTTTGTTGAAGCTGACTTGTAGCGATTGAGTTCTTGGTGGTGGATATATATAAGTGACCGATTATATCATTTTGGTGTGTGTTCAATGTGAGTTGATGTATGTTGTGAATGTTAGAAGGTCAGTAGATCGATTATGCATAGTTTCACTTGTGCATAAGGATTTTTGTGAAGCAAATTACGACAGAGTAGAGCGAAGTGCAAAATCAGTCAAAAGGTCTTGAATTCAATTGTTGAGCCTAACTGGAACTGTAATCAAGCATTTTTAGATACTACTCTATCAGTTCAAATCCTTGGAAGTATTCCAAACTTTTGTAAGGAAGTGAGCCTTTCTATTTTTGAGAAGTGAGCTCTAGGCAGTGCACCTGAATGCAAGTGCATTCCCATTTGTAATCTTTTCTTTTGAGTATACTCAGAACAATACTGTGGATTAACCTCCACCGTGGTTTTTCCCCTAACAAGGTTTCCACGTAAAAATCCTTGTGCTATGGTGTTGTGGTTATTTGTCTTATGTACATGCATCTTTATTTTGGTTGAATGTTATCAGCACTTTAAGAATCAGATTGATAAAGTTAAAATTTGCACAACACTAATTCACCCCCCTCTCTCAGTGTTGCTTGATTCCAACAATTGGTACATCAAAGCTCAATTCCTCAAAAGAAGTTTAAAAGCTTGGGGAAGATTTTGGAAAGTGTTTCAATGGATTCAAGAAGTCTTCAACAACAACTTATGGTGGCCCTAGATGATCTTGATCAGGAAAAAGTTGAAGTCTGGGAATTACAATCAAATCTCATGAATGTTGAGAGAATCATTGAGTCATTGAAAGATAAAATCAACAAGTCCAGGGAGAAGAGAAGAGAACTCTATGATTAGATCAAGCAGGAAGATAGTAAATGCATTGTAGATGAGCAACTGAGTCATACCCTAAAAGAAAAGATAGAAGAATGTGAAAAGCTTTCCAGGGATAATGTAGTTCAAAAACATGAGATGGAATCTATCATGATGAGGATGACTAAGGAAATTGAAGACAAGAAGAAGAATGAAGAAAATCTTGCCCAATCCCTGAAAGAGAAATCTGAAGAATGCAATCAAATTATTGATGGATTCATTCAGTTGGAACTAGAGTTAGAACAAACCAAACACAATGAGGAGGAACTTGAAAAGCACATTGTTGATCTCAGAGATGAACTTGCTACAACAAATGAATTCAAGGAGAAGTTCAAGATTAGCTCAGCCAAGCTTGATGAACTAATTAAAATTCAAGGGACTAATGGTGACAAGCAAGGTCCTGGATATGAAGAAGGAGAAAGTTTCGAATCTGGACAAGGACAAAGGAGATTTAGACAAGGAAATTAGATGAACAATACTTGAAGGTATCCGGTAAGATAACCTAATGCTAAAAAATTCAATGGTGTCTATTATATTTTGCAATAAATTTTGTCATATGGCAGCTCAATGCAAAAGTAGAATGAATTCAGATAGTCCATCATTCTCTGGTCAATGCTTTAATTGTAACAAGTATGGTCATAAGTCAAATGAATGTAGAAATGTGATGAAAAAATTCTATAGGAATGTTAGATGTTATACATGCAATAGATTTGGCCATATTGCTAACCAATGCAGATCAAGAGGAAGTCAATAGAACAACTGGTTTGGATAAAGAGATGTGGTGTGCTACAATTGCAATAAAACTGGTCATATTGCTAGATTCTGCAGAAGAGGTCCGGTAAATTAGAGAAGAAACATGCAAAATGATGAAAAAGGAAAAGGGAAAGTCACTATAGATCATATCAGAAAGCAGATCAAGAAAACATGGGTAAAAAAGAGTCCCTCTATTACAAGAAATGAGCCAGCACCAGAATCAACTTCTGGTAATTCCTCTAAGAATTAGGTTAAGGCCTCTGGCCTAGGACGAATTGTCAAGAAAATCCTTCAAACCCCCTATAGGTGATCGACACCGAAATGTGGATGAGTTTACCATTTGCATTGATGATATGTTGATGCTATTGAACAATTGGAGAAAGTATTTATGCAGAATTGAAGGTCCGCTAAGGTGTTATTTCTTACAATGCATGGAAACAGGGTGTCCGGTTGAGATAAAGAAAAAAGCATTTATTGCGACAAAATTTTAGGTGTGCGAATGATAAAAGGTTACTTCTATCCTTCTTTTTTCACTTAGCATTTTGAGAAGAAGTTTGAAGAGCTCTAAAGTGAACTTTGGCAAAATTTGGTGATAATTCAAGCGTGAAGGCGATTCAAAGTTCAAACCCTAATCCGACTAAAAGGTATTTTTCAGAAGAAAAAAATTCCAAACCTGTGAATCTGTGAAAATGTCTACTCCATTGGTAGTTGAAGTCAAGGATAGACCCCGTCCGAAGTTTAAATGGCATCCTTTCAAGTCTATTGAGACCGAGCCCTTAGGAGCATTTTCATCTGTTCCATACGGTTTTTTGCACATTGAAGATATTAGGGCATACATTCATGCCAATATTGAAGAGTTAGGAAGCTCACAATTGCTAAATATGTATTCCAATCACATTGTTGGGGAAGATTTCTCTGTTAAGCCTAAATTCAAAACCCTAGAAGAGAATAAATTCACACAAATTGTGAAATTCCTCGTGTTTGATGAAAGAAAATGGGTCTGGTACATCTTGAGTCAAGTTCACACAGAATTCATGTGGTTAAATCAACCTTTCAAGATTACAAAAGAGGATATAAGTGTTGTTACAGGTCTTAATTCCTCCGGTGGATTTCCGATTTTGAAGTCTGTGAAGAATCAAACCATCACTGATGCAACTGGTTCGGTATATGATAAAAGAGTAATGAAAATTGATGATATTGTTGATGTGGGTGTGAAATTTGATTCAATGGTTATTGGATATAAGATATATCACTCTGGTAGATAAAATTATGTATCTGGTACAACCATATATGCAACCTATCAAATGGTAAAGGAGAATGCAAAATATGATTTGTGCGAATTGATTTGAAGTCAGTTGATGGAGAATCTTGGCAAGATAAAGAAAGACAACAAAAATTCTTTCAAATACGGTAATTTGTTGTTGTTTCTATTCTTTTATTTCATGGATGAAGTTCCAGGAGTAGGGAAGGTGCATTGGAAAAGCAATAAGCCTGTTGTTGTTCAAATTAGAGACATGTTATTCAGCCTTGGTGAATTTCAAACTAGGAAAACTGCAATTTGGGGATATTTCAAGAACTTTTAGAATGTAATGCAAGCCAAGGAAATAATTCCCACTTCTATTGTGGAGAAGTATAAGGATACAATTTGTTTATGGTGGATATTGATTAGTGCTTGATGGAAGCAATAGAACCCAGAACTGTTTGGATTATGCCTATGGGATATGAAGTTGAGGAGAGAATCTTCGAGCTATATGCACAACATCTGTTGAGTAAGCCTTTGGATTTGTCAGAAGAAAGGTTTGGAACATATGCAGAGAAAAGCATGCAAGTCCATGTGTAATTGAAGAGACCGATGATTGTCCAGAAAGTAAGAAAAGAAGTGGAAGTCTTTGCAGAGAGCATGGGCATACCTACAGAAGCTATAAGAGAAGCTAGAAGAAAAAGATAACAATTTGAAAGTGAAAAAGGTAAAGAGCCTGCTAAATTTGAATCTGTTAGTCCGACAATATCTTCTACTGGAACTAGATCAACAAGGAGCTCAGTACCCCTATCTGGTCATGCAAAGAAGTCTGCCCCTACAAAAGCACAAGTTAAGGCTTCTGGTAAAAAGAAGAAGAACAAGAGCACAAGAGTGTATGCAGTCGTTTCAAAAGATGAAGAGACCAAATATGATGAAGAAGTTAGGGAAATAAAAGTTGCAACAACAGTCAAGCTCTCTAGTGATGAGGAGAAATCTACAAGAAGATGAAGCCTAACAAATCTGGTATGTTAGTAGAGGAAGTTGAAAGAGGTATAATTAAGGATGGAAATCTTAACCCTCTGTGTAAAGTGTATGGTTCTTTTGACACTGTTGGTCAAAGAGTCCTTAAGGAAGCTACCATAAAATATTTGAACAATTTCAATATGACACTTGTTGAGATAATGACACAATTGCCTAAGGAATTGTATGACATTTTGGAGATGAGAAGAGTTAGTGCCAGAACTGAAGAAGAGCAGTTGAGAGAATGAGTTCTTGCAAATCTATGTTCTGTAATGTCTATAGAGGAGATGAAGGCAATTCTAAAAGAAGCAAAAAGAGATTTCAAGAGCAAGACAAGAATAAAAAAGCTTATGTTGGGTAAAACTGAAGAAGTTGAAAAAGAAACTGAAGGTATTTTGAAGAAAGTTCTATTGAAGAACATAATTGATGTTGTTTCTGAAAAAGAACATGTGGAAGACATTTCATTTGGTTTGGTTAATGAAGAAACTACAGTAGAGGACACTTAGATTCCTCCTGAGGTACATGATTTAGAAGAACCTATGGAGATCAAAGCCCCCAAAATTGTATCGATTGAAGAAAAGGAGATACTGGTTGAAGAAGTTGAAGTTGCAAATGACAGGAAAGAATTTGTGGTTGAGGAAACAGTGCTCGAGGAAGAGAAGGTTGAAGTTAAGGGAGTTACAGTAGAAGCAAGAGACACTGCAGAGGCAATGATGAAGTTTCTGGAAGAGCAAAAGGAAGAATTTTATTTTGAGTTGGGATATGCCCCTATTCATTTATCCAATTTGTCCCCAATCTAGAAAATGAAAGTCACATCATTTGCACAAGCTAAGGCTAGTGAAGAAATTATGAAGTCTCACATTGAGGACAGTGAGTTATTGAATCTTGCATCTGGAATTTTGGAGAAGATCATGCCTACATATGTTAAAGATCCATCTGGTTCCTCCTTCGGTGAGTTGAAGAAAATTATAAACTCAGTAAGTACTCATTTTGAGTCACTTGAGAAGTTAGCTATGGTCAAAGTGCAGAAGGAATTTGATGCTAGGAAGATTAGCAGGTTGAAAGGATTGATAGCTAATGATGAATCTCTGTTAGCTACCTACGTGAAAAAATTTCAAAGTGCATTAACAAAAGGTGGAAGGATTCATAAGTTGTGTTTGTCTCTGCCCAAACTTACTAAGGAAAATGAGAAGAAGGTTAAGGATTATGAAAAGGAGTTAGCAGCTATTTCTGATGCTTTTGATCGATTAACTGTTTCTACTGGAAAGCATGAAGGTCAAGTTATATCCTTGACAAAATAAAGAGTCTGAAGCGTGATAATGACAGAGTTGTGGAAAGAGTTGGTGAACTTAGAGGACTAATTGGTCCAAAGATGGAGACCATATTGAATGCTTTGAAAGAAGCACAAGATGTTATGGCGGTTAGTGAACCAGTGAGTCTTGAATCTGTTGAAGTGCAATCTTATTTACTCTGTGGTCACATAACCATTCTGGAAAGTCTCAAGAAGTGTTGGGACACAAGCTTGAACATGTTGAAAATGAATTTTACAGAGATCTTCAAGTTTGTGTAAGTTGCTTGAAACAAAGTTTGTACATATGCAGTTTTGAAGTTTTTGTTTATTTTTAGGAGTTTTTCTATGTGGATTCCCCATCTTTTCCATTGATGTCAAAGGGGGAGAATAGATCAGTGAAAAATGTATATTCATCTAAGGGGGATTTGTAGTTTTGAGCTGTGGATAAAGATCTTTATCTTTTTGGAGTTTTGGTTGGCAGTGTATTTTTGTTGGTTTTGATCTGACACTTAGTCATTTTTCACTAAGTGTTGCCATCAATGCCAAAGGGGGAGATTTTGGCAAGAGACACTGCAAATGTTTTCAAGTGTTGTCATTGATTGCAACCCTTGTCAGCTAGTGGATCCACACATCATCATTTGCTCATATCAGTAGACAAATTGAAGATCAGTAGTTATCTGTTTGGGTGGAATAGAGCATCCGGTAGTTTCGTGTTCTTCAATTCATATGCAGATTTTTTGCTAACATTTTGTGTTGTGGATCTTAGGGAGTATTTTTTGATGCATAATATGTGTTATCCATAAATCTTGGTGCCTCATATCAATTTTGGTGGAAGTTAGAAGGTTTGATGAACTAATTTTCTATTCATCAGTATCTGAGGCCGACTTGGTGAATATGGTGCATCGCAAATATTTGAGGAGTTATTGTTTAAGTGTTTTTGTGTTCGAACATTTTGTTTCGGGTCCCCACTATGTTGTGGCCGACTCTTGTGGATATGAATTGAATATTATGGATGATTTCAACCAACTTTTTGTGAATATTTTCTTATTTTTGTTGAAGTCGACTTGTACGATTGAATTCTTGGTGGCGGATATATATAAGTGATCGATTATATCATTTTGGTGTGTGTTCAATGTGAGTTGATGTATGTTACAAATTTCAGGAGGTTAGTAGAGCGATTATGCATAGTTTCACTTATGCATTAAGGATTTTTGTGAAGCGAATTAAGGTAGAGCAGAGAGAAGTGCAGAATTAGTCAAAAGGTCTTGAATTCGATTGTTGAGCCTAATTAAAACTGTAATCAAGCATTTGTAGATGCTACTCTATCAGTTCAAATCCTTGGAAGTATTCCAAACTTTTGTAAGGAAATGAGCCTTTCTATTTTTGAGCAGTGAGTTCTAGGCAATGTACCTGAATGCAAGTGCATTCCCATTTGTAATATTTTCTTTTGAGTATACTTAGAACAATATTGTGGATTAACCTCCACTTTGGTTTTTCCCCTAACAGGGTTTCCACGTAAAAATCCTTGTGTTATGGTGTTGTGGTTATTTTTCTTATGTACATGCATCTTTATTTTGGTTGAATGTTATCAACACTTTAAGAATCAGATTGATAAAGTTAAAATTTGCACAACACTGATTCACCCCCCCTCTCAGTGTTGCTTGATTCCAACAAGATAGTAATTTAAGATCAAGACATTAGGCTTAATTTTCATTTGGAACAACTTTCCTACTTTGATTTTTTGGAATATTTGGATTGAACACAGTAAGAGAATATTTCAAGGAAAATAGAGATCAATGGAGAGAATTTAAGATTTTGTGGAAACTATCATATTTGAGCTAGGATAAATATATAAACATGAGAGTTGGTATTCTTGTGAAAATGAGGTTAAATGGTTTGATGCTTGGCCCAATTTAGATTATTTGGTCATGTCAATTATGTGTCTCTATTGGTTTCACCTAGATGTGTTTGGAACTGTCTTGAACTTGGATGGGTCAAATCACTTTTTACTGCTACAAAAGGTAAACCTAGTAAGGCTTCAAAATCTTATGTATTTAGTCCTCTCTTCATCATTAAACGCTTATCAATGCATTTATGGATTGCCCCACTATCAATAAATATATTCATTCTTATCCCAGCTAGAACTCCATGAACCCTAAAAGGATGGTATCTAGGAGCTCTAATTTTTTTTCCTAAAGAACCTTCCTTGTTGATTTAATTTTATTCCTCCTCATAATAAGACCTTCTATTCCATGGAATTATTCATTCTCATTGATTCAAGATCTAAAAAAACCTCAATAAAATGTACTTTCCCTTTACCCAAACACCTATGGCCTAGAACACATGGCTATTTACAAGTAAAGTAGAGACTCTTCCTCCTAATCTCACTCTTTGATTCATCATCCACCTTCTTATTTGTTGTTGGTGGTTCACTCTTATATGTAGGGGTATGAAAGGTATTCTTCTAAAATTATCTTTATATTACCATAGAGTAGAAGCCTTAGATTACTGAGTCACAATTTTCTTTGGAATAAAGATCTCAAGATGAAAACTTCTTTTGATTGCCTCGTGCAAAGCATTTGAAAAAATCCCTTAATGATTCTTCAATCCATTCAAGGAAAATATATATTTCTTTTTTTTGACATGTCAAGTAGCATCACAATAATTTTATAAAATTCATCTACATATTCATTGATGGTGGTTGTTTGTTTAATTTTTGATCATTCTCTAAAATAATCTTCCTCATCCTTGAGGTCAAATCCATCCAACAATATTTGATGTGCTTACCTAATTATGGTCTTGGGTAGCCATGGTGTGATACTACTAATCATAAGAAAAACTATCAAGATGTAGGGTTGCATGTTGGATATCATACTTCTTCATAGGGTTGAGGGTGAGGAAAGTTTGAAACTTTTGTAACCAAGTCCTCTTTGAAATTTTGTCATTCCCATTAAAGGTTAGAGCTAACAAGTTTTTCATTTTTCTCTCAATCTATCTCCTACCTTGGTCTTGATTTATTTTAAAGATATTCCTCTAGAGAAAGGTATTTATAAGCTCCACATACTCCCTAAAAGAAACTAAAATTTTGAGTACTTCATCTTTATTAGAATATGTAGCTCAAATTGTAGCTAGATCTCATGTAGTCTCTTCCATAGGATTGGTGGAATGTTGAACTTCCAATTCAAGCATGAATGTGGGTTGTGATTTCTTGAGAGTAGAGTTATTTGAAGTCATACAATCCACTAAAGGAATCCCTCTCCCATGGATAGACACAAAACCTTGTAATTTATCAGCTAGCATTTTCATAACTTCTCTTGTTTCCATGAGGCTATCTACAATTCTTCTTTTATTTTCTTGGATGTCCAATATGATCTTTTTATATAATTCTTCAAAGTCAAAAATATTTCTCTCCTCTTGGATTTTCTCTTCTCGAATTTCCTCTTGGATGTATTCTTCATTTCCTTCTAGATAGGAGTCCCCTTCAATTAATTTCCTTTGCTCATGCTAGAGATATTTTTTCTCTCTTTCACTAAGATTCGTCAATTTAACAAACCCTACAAGCCAGAAAGATCATTTCTTTGATCCCATTATATTGAGCTACAACTCATATGGACCAAGTAGGAATTGAACCTAAGACCTTCCAAAAAAAAAATAGTTCTCTACCAACCAAGCTACTAGACCCTCTTTGGCTAGCCCATTGTCAATTCAAGTGTGGATTATTTCAAATACACCCTTTTAAGACACACTGCAGGTGCTTAGGAATCCTAGCTTGTCTTTGATACCACTGTAGTATCCATCTTGACATTAAAATATCAGATTTGAAAGTGATTTTATTATTCAATTAAAAATTCCATCAAATTCATCAAAATAATGGATGCAAAACAATGAAAATAAAACTCAAATTTCTCCAAAACACTAAAAATAAAATTCCAAATGAAAAAATTGGGAATAAAACCTAAAACATTGAAAACTACTCTAACAAACCCTCTAGACTAAAACACTAGAAACTATTGAAACTACAAAATCTTTCTGCACAAGTGTAACCTCTACATGAGATTACTCACTGTAATCCAAGGCCTCCCATTCTCATATCACTTGAAACCCATGAGAATCTCATCCACAAGATTCCAACTCCAATGGTTTACCATCCACTGAATAAACACAAGCAATAAGATTTGCGAGATCAAAAGATAAAATTGCAATATTTTTAAATGATAAATTTCATGTTTTAAATATGAAAATGGTCCAAGAGGGGCATCCAAGATTCCCATGCCTTGCATGTAGGAACCTCATCAATTAGTGGCTAAAATAAAGCTTGACCACTTATCATTGCCAATCAACTTCATCGGTTACAAAAGACAATTAATTATAGGATGCTCCATATCCATAACTACCCAAAAGACTCCAAAAATCCCCCGTGCCAAAATGAGAAATTTAATATTTAACTCCTTATTTGATTTAATATTTATTTTTTCAAAATATGGAAATTGCAATAGAACAAATAAAAATTAAATTAACATCACTTTCTCAATTTTTTGATTAGAGGGAAAAATAGGTTTTGAATGGACCCAAAACCATTTACAAATAGGTTTTGAATGGGCCCAAAACCATCAGGTTTTGAAGAGACCCGCAACCCAAACCAAGACGATCATGTTGCTCGAAGAATAAACAAATATAACCAGTAGAAAAACAAAGACAAAACCTCAACACAAATGAGCAGCCAGAACCAGCTGCCAAACACAGAAACAAGATTTTATAGGAATCTCAAACCCAAAGGTTTTGAAGGGACCATCAACCCTTTACAACTAGGTTTTGGCAGGGACCCTAAACCCATAGAAATCACCTGTAACAACCAGGAAACAACACACTAGCCATTCTAGAAACTCAAACTCTTCAAACCACAAGGGCAAAAAAAAAAAGCCCAACAACACACCCTCTCCACCTCTATAGGAGAAGTCAACGCACACACTCAAGGCTCCAACCTTGTCCCACAAAAGCCAACAGTTCTCTCCACCTCTATAGAAGAAAAAACCAAACCCACCCTTGCCACAACAACCAAACAACACCTGCAAAACACCACTCCACCTAAATAGGAATGGGGTCTGCCTCAATGGGAGATGCAGGAGAGAGCCTTCAGCCACAAAATACACCTCACCCACAAAAGGAGAGGACTCCACCTCCATAGGATAGGTCTCCACCTCAAAAGAAGACCTAGTATTCAGAGAGAAGACTAAGACAGTAGTAGAAAGAATGAGCTTAGCAAATGCCAACAACAAAAGCAACTGGGTCTTCAAAATAAACTCTGAATACCACCCAGTCCACCAAACCTCCAGAGAAACCAAGAACAACTTCAACAAGAGGAGCACCACTGAGAAACGTTGAACCAACACCATCACAACACATGGGAACTTATACAAAGAAACTGCAAAGATATCCTTTAGCTTAGTGAAAATCTAGGTCCTAAAACAAAACATGGAAATCCACCTAGCCAAGAAAGCCCATAAGGGGAGCCAAACCAACCAAACTAGGAAAAATCATTCAAAGCCTTCCAGACACACACTTCCAGTAGCAGTAGGGAGAAACCACTGCACTTCAGCCCCCAAAGCAAAAGAAACATTGAAGAGCAACCTCTTGAGCACACCCAACACAAACCCCGATAGGGTGCAGATGAAAGCAAAGCCCCAGAAGGTAGAAAGACAACCAACCACCATTGATCGAACTCCCATCAGGAGAACCAAAAACCCACACTCATAGAGGGGTGAGACAAAGACACCAACCCCATTCACTAAAGAAAAGCAACAACAAACAAAGGGGGAAAACTAGGAACAAAAGAAAAAAGGACATATCTGCTCTCAAAACATCAAACACTAGAGCGCACCAAAGCAAGCTCACACCACATCCATCAGGGACAAAAGAGGAAAAAATCTTGACCCGAGCAGTAATGCCACACAACAACAGGGGCCAAAGGTTCCAAATCAAAAAAATAAGCATGAAATCCCAACTACCATTTGGAAACCACAGGCAAGCTAGCAAAGACAACCCTAGGATGGGAAACCTCCACAGAGTAACCAAAAGAAGCAGTCACTCCAAAATCCAAGATGAACCAAGATGAGGGCCTCAAAGTAGAGGCATATTCTAGAAGAACACCCTCCTCCATCCGCAGCCAACAAGAGGGGCCACCAAAACATTCCAAAACAGGCCCACCGTAGAGAAAACCATGAGAAACTCCAACCACAGTAGAAGGAACACCCTCCATCGCGCCCAAAGCACATGGCAGAAGATGCCTAGCTAGATCACACTATCCATCCACCTCGCCATCGTCCTCAGAATCCTTAGTGCCCTCAGAGGATTCAAAATTACCGTTCCCGTCCAGTCTACTCCACCTACTCGACACCATAACGACCTTGCATCACTTTCTCAAAATTGTCATGTGACCCCAACGAAATATTTTTGGATAGTGGGAACTTAATATATTCAATATGTGTTATTTTTGGAAAGGGGACATGGCAATTCCATTCATCAGTTAGAGGTGCATTTTAATATTTCTTGGGGCATTTTAATGCAATCAAATGACATCAACTTCACCTTTAGCATGATATTGAAGAAATTGCTAAGAGTTTGAAGATCTTCCTCCCTTTGGATACCATTTAGGAAGTTTATGATTGTTATGGTGATGATGATGAGATGAAAGTGGATGATGTTGTGAAGGTTTCTAGTGCAAAAAAAGGGAGTATATTATGAGGGTCCCTAGTCAAAGATTTTTATGTGAAAAATGTAAATTTATGTCTAGGGGGTCATGAGGCCTATGTAATTTGTCTCAACCCCCATATCTTTTCTTTAGACTAATTATGAACTTATAGTTAGTATTTTATGTTATGGCTACTTGACTTGGTTATATATAGTTGGTTAATATAGAAATTATATTTAATTCTAGTCCAACTACTCATGAGACCTAGTTTTTTTTAGCATTTTTACCTCTAGTTTCTATGAATTTGTTAGTTCTTGGATCCTAAACCAAGTTATATGTCAAAAAAAGTTTGTAAATAAAAAATATTTATTTATACTTTGTTTGTATGATATTATATTGTGTTATCATGTTTTGTTGAAATTAATGATATAAGAAATAGATTAAATATATTAAAAAAAGATGGATGGCATTAAGTGTTGTTTCAATATTAGAAGAGAATATAAAAATGTTCTTCACAACTTTATTTATATTATGTTTCTATAATATGAAAATTTAATATATGTTTATTTAACTTTTTTTAGAATTTGTAAATAGTAAAAAAGTAAAATGAAAACCCTAGCATATATTTTATTATTATGGAGATTAATTATTTTCTTACAAAGTTTTAAAAGACAAATGTGTTTACCTTTTCTAATCCTTTGTTGTTTTTACAATTGGACTTTTTGAAATTATTTTTCTATATTCTTCTGCCCTTTTCTTTTGTTAGTTATATCATTCATTTAATAGGTGTATTGTTTTTTAATGATATGTTGATCATATATTTTTTTAAAAATATTTAAACACACTCATAAAATGAACTTTTATGCCACTATATAATGTCTCTTGACATAATTAGGTGGTAAGCTTCTTAAGTGGACTTGAAAGTAAAAAAACTCACCTACAAACTTGTCTTGCACTATAAAATCAATTTTAATTTTTGAGAATATGAATTACTATAATGGTGTAATTTAACTTACAATTTAACTTTTACCTTATATTAATGTGAGTTGGAATGTAAAATGCTTATTTATAAAAAATCAAGATAAAAAATTAACAAACTAAATTTAGAATTGTAAATACTAGAAAGAAAGAAACTTAGCACCAAAAGATAGAGCTCATTGCCCAATATGTTTTTACAATACTTAAACATATATGCGATACATTGTCATCCCAATCTCATGCTGTCATCTAGAAAAGTTATAAACTTTAAAGTTTTCATCAGATTTTAAATTCACCTATACAATATAAATAATAAACAAGAAGGTACAAGGATACATAAAATTGTTATAAAATCAACTTAATCTATGTACATTAAATTGAGAAATAGAAATGACAACAAAAAGGAAGAGAATGAATGAAACCTCTACGTAGTTATATTCTTCCAAATATATATAGCTTAGAATAATAAAAATGGTTGGGATTTTGGGGAGCTTTCCAAGAATAGTCAAGTCCCTAGTTTGGTCTTTCAACCTCCATGGGAAATAAATGGAGATTAAGAAAATGCATATGTGTGATTAGCTTAAGTGCATATAGGATTAAGAATGACAAATTTAAATGAAGCTATGAATATAAAATCTAGGTCGACAAGGATTGAAAAACTAATATGTATGGTAGGAGAAAGGAGGTGATATCTCCATAATGCTAAAGGAAAACAAAGAAATGTAAAAGAGTATATTGAGGAGGAAAAACTAACAAATCATTCTTCACAATAATAATGGAGGATGCTTACATAGCCAAGTAGGTGTGGTTTAGTAGGATGTTGGAATATATATAATGCAATA
>VDFB02040819.1:0-15202 GCA_007258455.2 Sequoia sempervirens | reverse complement strand
GAGTCTCTGTTCTAGCGCTTGTGGTCTCTGTTCCAGCGTGTAGATCCTTTGTTTTAGCGCATAGAGTCTCTGTTCTAGCGCTTGTGGTCTATGTTCTAGCGCGTAGATCCTCTGTTTTAGCGCGTAGAGTCTTTGTTCCAGCGCTTTTGGTCTCTGTTCCAGGACGTAGCTCCTTTGTTCTAGTGCGTACAGTCTCTGTTTTAGCGTGTAGGGTTTCTATTTTAGCGTGCCAGAAAGTCAGAAAAATAGAGAGTTGGTAAGATAATTTGTCAGTTTTCCCATATCAATAACAAGGTTTTCACCAATCCAGAACATTTTTTTGACTAGTCCAAAATATTTAGGTCATACAAAGGGAAAACTTTACCCTTACTCCTAGATCTTAAAACATCTTGCAAAGTGTCATTATCTCCAAATCTGAGATTTTCTGTCAAAATTTCCCTATCAAGGATTTTTATCATCCTTCCATCATGAAACTAGACACGACTAAATCAGATTTTAAAACAAAAACCTCGACACTTCAATCAAAAATCCAAGATCAAAGTATAGAGTAAATCTCTAACGTTTGTATGCCTATTTTCACACGATCAGCATATCAAAAACAACAACAAGAGGAAAATGAAAGAATAGCAGCCATGGTTGAAGAAAACCCTTGGGGATGATATAGCAACACTGATCCTCTCACTAACTCACATGAGAAATAAATAACTGCAGAGGAAATCGAGAAAGTTCAACAAGACCCTCATTTCCATAAATTTATGGAAAAGATGCTAGAGCAAGATATGGAAAAGTATCTTCTATTATTAGCTGACAAAGGTGCTAAGCTTCCTAAAGACTTTGATGTCAATCAACTCAAGGAAACAACCACACCCAAGACAACTAGTGTGGAAAACCCAAATCAAATAGATGCTTTGACAAAACAAATTCAATAGTTACAATTACAATTCCAAAATATCCAACAAGGGCCAACAAAGAGATATTCATTGCTAGACATTTGCCCTTATCCATTCGATTCAAGCATTAACATGATACCATTTCCACGGTATTGTGAATACCCAACATACAACAAATACAATGGGAGAACCGACCCATTTGATCACGTACAAGAATTTTGAGCCATGAGCATAGAGTTCGCACACGAGGACTCTTACTTACTACGATTATTTCCAAGGAGCTTAGGAAACACTTGCATGGAGTGGTTTTCTAAATTGGAACCTGGGATTCAATCCTTTGAAGAACTAATCAATAGGTTCATAACACACTTCTCATTCAACATCCAACATGGGGTAACCTTAAAAGAACTCTACAACACCAAACAAGCAAAGGGTGAAAATTTTTTTTCCTTTCTCCAACAATGGAGAAGGCTATTTGCTAAATACCCTAGATCTATTCCCAAAGAGGAGAAGATAGAGATGTTCATTGATAACTTAGTGGATGACATGAATTACAGATTGGACTTACAATGTCCATCTACATTTGAACAAGTTATCGAAAAGGGGCTCAAAATTGAAGAAGCCCTAATCAAAAGAGGAACGATCAAACACTTCATTGAAGGTTCAAACAATAAAAATTCCTCTAACAACAACAATGAAAAGCCAAGATTTTGGAAAAAGAACAAAAATACCGATACCATGATCGATACACACACATCTAAACCAGTATTCACCTTGACGTTAACCACTACAAACAAACAAAACAATGGTTTTAATATCAAGCAAAGTAGTGATCAAGGAAATAATCAAAATAGTGGAGAAACAAAAACCCAATCATTCCAACGACCATCCAATAAACGGAAATTCACGCCATTAGGACAATCATTGGAATCGGTCCTCAAAGAACTTTTAGACGAAAAACTCATTCAAGTACAAAAGGCTAGAAATTGGGACCCTCAAGTCAAACCATCATGGTGGAATGACTTACATTACTGTCACTACCATCAAAATAAAGGCCACATGACTGAAAATTGTTGGCAATTAAAACATGTGGTACAAGACCTCATAGATCAAAAGAAAGTATTTGTAGAGGGCCCCCAAACAAACAAAGATCATACAACATTCAAAAATCCTCTACCCAATTATCAGAAGGGAGAATCTTCTTCCGCAAACACCAAAGGTAAAAATGTTGGTTATGTTTATGACACAACGATCCTTTGTTTGTCCGCTACCAAGGAGGATGAAGAGTTATGCAACCAAATCAATCAGAACAATGCCATTACATCTACCAATTTGGTACAACATATGGATAAATCTGAAAACCAAATCAATGTAATCACACTCAAAGGGAAACAAGAATACCAACTGGTTAATGCCACAACAAGGGCACAATCCAAAGTTGTATTGAAAGGAGCATCAATATCATCCCTATCTATGGATCCTCCCTCTAATCAATATAATCTCATCGATCAATTGCAGAAAATACCGGCACAAATATCCATCTTGGAACTTTTAAAGATTTCCCCATCACAGAAAGAAGTTCTTGAACAAGCTCTTGTATCAACCACGGTACCTAACAATTTGGATGTGTGTCAGTTCCAAGCTATGGTAGGACATCTATCCGCACCTCATTGCCTTTCATTCTCTGAGCAAGATGATGTATCACTCACCCATCCACATAATTCCGCTCTTCACATTGAAGTCCTCATTCATAAACACCGTGTCAAGCATGTCTTGATAGATGGAGGGGCTAGTTTAAATATTTGTACCTTAAAGTTGATTCGTGCACTAGGATACTCAGATGAAGCCATTGATAAAAGAAGAAAAATCACAATCAAAGCATATGATGAGGAAGAAAGATCCTCTAAAGGGTTGATCATATTACCCATTCAAGTGGGACCTATTGTCCAAAAGGTGGTCTGCCAAGTCTTAGACAGGGAACTAACATACAACATACTGTTGGGATGCCCTTGGATACATGATATGCAAGCAGTACCTTCCACCTATCATCAATGCCTGAAATTTCCCGTCAATGGATAGGAGGTAACAATCACAACAGACTATAATGACACCCAAGCTTGTCATGCATTGAAGACATCTTAGGATACATTCATACCTAACAATAGAGAATTTAGCACATCAAATAGTGAGCAATAGCAGAGATTCATATCAAAGTGGCTTCCAAAACAACAAAAATCACAAGAGATAAGGGTGGCACATTCTAAACCTTCAAATGTCGAAGAACAATTGGCTCCACTATCACATCAATTCACCAAGGAAGTGCAGATAAGTGACGAAGGAATAAGTGAATATGGTGTTGGACACTCATTTCATCTATCAAAAATGTTACCTTCCTTACAAACGTATGGACAGCCATCTACAAACACCCACAATTTAGAACAATCTACAACGGCATTAGATGGAAAATTTGTAAAAGCTGGGAGCTTAGATGAAGAATCAGAAGACAAGGCCATACTAAATTGGCTTTATAAGGATGAGGAAGCTTCCACTTCCACAAGTAACCTCATAGAGACAAATCAATATGGAAAGGGAAAAACTATTCTAGAGAAGATGGGATATTCAGGACAGGGACCTCTTGGGTTAAGGAAACAAGGCATAACAGAACCAATCCAGCCTCTTACACTACAACATAAAGATAAAACGGGACTAGGATATGCAGCAGAACCAGGATCTCTTGACCAAGGGAAACAAAGTGTGACAAAACCAATCCAAGTCCTCACAATTCAGCAAAATGGTATAACTGGACTAGGATACATTGAAGGAGCAAGAGCAGAAATAACCAATAAAACTGTGGAGCGTATTCTTCAAATAAGAGATAACTCTGAGACGGATTCAAATGAATATGAGTGGGACAATTATCAGATGTTTCCTATGAAGATATTCAGATCGACATTATCAAAAAATATACCCCCAAACGTGAAGAGGGTCAAAGCTCGAGTTTTAATCCTATTGTCTTTGAAACACAAAATTTCGATGACTCAAGTGAAGATGAACGAACATCGATTGAGATAAATGATGTGGAAGAAAATACCTTTGTAGGCCTCGACATAACCACTAACAACCTAGACAACATTTCCGTCTGAGCTTTCACAATCGCTGACCTCAACCCCTCTAATGATTCGTTACCTTTACTGCATCCTGAACTTATAGAGTGGGAACCTCGACACCCTATCAATCTCCCTGCTTTTGACAATGACTCTGCTATTATTAATTACCTTTGCTGTGAGGAATCTGATACTTGTTCTAACGATACTTCTTTTAATGAGGCTTTTAGGCAGGAGGATGTCAAGCCTTCCAGTTACAAAAATATGAAAGAAAAAAATGGATCTAATGGTGAAAACCATTCTATGGCAGTATTAGATCCTAAAATAGTAAAAACAAAGAACGCATCCAATGGTGAAAAGCTCGTTGAGGCACCAAAGGATGGAAAGTTTGACATCCTCCCACAAAATTACCATGAAAGATCATCAGTGTTGATAGAACCCACACAGTCTATTAATATTGGCACAACAGAGAAAGCAAGAATCCTACACCTGGCAGCATCCATGACAGATACAGAAAAGCCAAATTTTGTCAAATTCTTTGAAGAACGATGCATCAATTTTGCTTGGTCATACTCTGACATGCCAGGATTGGACACATATATCATTATGCATCACTTATCCTTACCAGATGGCACTAAACCAGTAAAACAAAAGCTGAGAAAAATGCATCCACATGTTGCATTATTAGTAAAAAATGATTTGAAGAAACTACTAGATGCTGGATTTATCAGATCTATTGATTATGCATAATGGATATCCAACATTGTACCTGTTTCAAAGCCAGATAACACCATTAGAATATGTACTAATTTCTGGGATTTAAATAAGGCATGTCCAAAGGACGATTTTCCTTTGCCAAACATAGACATGATTGTGGATCTAACAGTCGGCCATCAAATGCTATCACTCATGGATGGATTTTCAGGATACAATCAAATCAAGATAGCTCCTGAAGACCAAGAAAAGACATCATTTACATGTCCATGGGGCACCTTTTGCTGGAACGTCATGCCTTTTGGGTTAAAGAATGCAGGAGCTACATACCAGCAAGCTATGACAACAATATTCCATGACATGATGCACACCTTCATGGAGGACTATGTGGACGATATCTTAGCCAAGTCTTACACCAGGGAAAGACATCTAGAGATATTGGCCAAAATATTTGACAGGTTGGAAAAATTCAAAGTCAGATTGAATCCTAAGAAATTTGCCTTTGGAGTAACATCGGCAAAACTCCTAGGATACATAGTTTCTACAAAGGGAATTGAAGTAGATCCAGCAAAAGTTAAGGCCATTATGGAAATGCCACCTCCTATGAATATCAGTACATTAAGATCTCTACAAGGCCGACTACAGTCCATCAGAAGATTCATCTCTCAACTAGCAGATCGGTGTCATCCATTCAACCATCTTTTGCATAAAAATGTGCCTTTTAAATGGGATGAATAGTGTGAGAGTACTTTCAAGCAAATCAAGCATTATCTGATGACACCACCAATCTTGGTGCCACCCAGTGAAGACAAGCCATTGTTGCTATATGTCGCAACAACAGATATTTCTTTAGGAGCCTTGCTAGCACAAGAGGATAGAGAAGGAAAGGAACAGGCTATATACTATATCAACAGGACACTCAATGGACATGAAGTGAACTACACCTTCATTGAAAAATCATGCTTAGCAGTAGTATTCGCAACACAAAATTTGTGACACTATATGCTCACTCACACTGTCAAGCTTGTTGCAAAAAATGATCCTCTCAAGTATTTACTGAGCAAAGCAGCTTTAACAGGAAGGTTGGCAAAGTGGGTCATGCTCCTCAGTGAGTTTGACATTCAATATGTTGAAAGGCAGGCTATCAAAGGACAAGTCATCACCAACCAATTAACAGAAGATCCATTATCTGACAGTCATCTTATGACCATGGAATTTCCTGATGTGGATATCCTCAACATTACAACACAACCATGGCAACTCTACTTCGATGGATCCTACACACAACATGGATCGGGGGCAGGAATTTTATTTGTCACACCTCTTGGGCACACAATCCTGCGATCATACAGGCTTACCTTTCGTTGCACTAACAATGTGGCAGAATATGAAGCTTTGATCCTTGGAATTAAAGTGGCTATTGACTGGAAAATCACAGAACTATAGGTATATGGAGACTCCTAGTTAATCATCTATCAAGTCAACAATGATTACCAAACTAAGGATGACACACTGATTTTATACAAGAGGCTGGTAGATGACCTAAGAAAATACTTCATAGAAATCAAATTTGAGCAGATACCAAGATCAGAGAACAAAGCAGCAGATGCCATGGCCACAATAGCATCTCTTCTACAAATGCCTAAAATGAAAGATCGTTATCGATTTATTGTAGAACAAGTATCAAATCCTGCATACGCAAATCCCAAATCCCAAACCATAAGCCTTTTGGATAGTGCCCAATCTTCTATTTATGGAGACATTTATACTTATCTGAAAGATGATATCTTACCACCAGATCTTTCTTGCAACCAAAAGCGCAACTTCATATGCCAATCCACCAAACATACCATTATTGCTGACACCCTTTACCGTCGAGGCCTAAATGGTACTCTTTTGCGTTGTTTAGAACATAACAAATCCGCTTCCGCTTTACATGAGGTCCATGAAGGAATTTGTGGTACACATTCAAGTGGATTGTCTTTAGCCAAGAAACTCCTTCGTTTGGGGTATTACTGGCCACACATGGAGCAAGAGTCTTATTAGTTTGTCAAGAGATGTCCAAAATGCCAGGTTCATGGCAATCTTATACATGCACCGGCACAGGAGCTACATCCATTTGCAACTACATGGCCTTTCTGTCAGTGGGGATTAGACCTGGTAGGGAAAATCAACCCATCTTCATCTAATGGACACAAGTTCATTATCACAGCAACAGAATATTTTACAAAATGGGTGGAGGCGGTTCCCTTAACCACAATCACTGGGAAGCAAATATCATCTTTTATACTTAATTATCTCATTTGTAGATATGGGATACCCCAGTCGATCATCACCGATAATGGTAGAACTTTCAAGAACCAAGACGTCCAAGAGCTGTGTGAAAAGTTCCACATCCAACATCACTTTTCAACCCTGTATTACCCTCAAGGTAATGGATAGGAAGACGCTTCAAATAAAATAATCCTAAAGATTCTCAAGAAGACTGTAAATGAAGTAGGACATGATTGGAACGTTCAACTTAATCCTGCTCTTTGGGCTTACCGAACTAGCATCAGAACACCAACAGGAGCTACACCATATGCTCTTGTTTATGGATCAGAGGAAATATTACCTATTGAGGTAGAAATTCCATCCCTTCGAGTTTCACTAAAGGGACTCATTTTAGATGAAGATTATAGGATCTCTAGACTTCAGGAATTAGAGCTACTTGATGAATGTCGACAACAAGCTGTCAATCATTTGACAACCTATCAACAAAGAATGTCTAGAAACTATAATCATAGGGTTAAGCCTAGAGTCTTCCAGATCAGAGACTTGGTCCTACGGGAAAACCCTAGAAATCAAGCAAACAGAGAAAAGAAGGGAAAGTTCGAACCCAACTAGATAGGGCCTTATGTTATCATATCAGTCTATGGATTAGGAGCATACCGACTGTCTACACCATAAGGAGACATGTTGGAGGAACCTATGAACATCATTCATCTCAGGCGATTCTACACTTGAAAATGCCTAGTGCATGGTCCATAAAGTTGTCTTGATGAAAACCTGGCAAACAGGCATCCTGATGACGGAAAAACAAAAAATATATATATATATATATATAAAATAAAATAAAAATAAAATACAAAAGAAAAAGAAAGAGGACAGAATAAAAACAAGTGATGAAAACCTGGCAAATAGGCGCTACTTGTGATTTTCACCAAGCTCTTCTATCTATTGGGTACAGTTTTGTTACGATTGTTTCCTTTCATATCATTTCCATCTATCATTCGAGATAATCACTATCACTATCCATATCATAGCAAGGATATCATGTTTTACCCTAGCTTGGGGGCAACATCCTAGTGTTATTTGGTATAATGGACTTTCAACTTAAATGGAAAGGCAGTCAAACATGACAACATCAAGTGCCGATACTTGAAAAAATCCAAAAACATCAGATAATCAAAATCCAAAAACATCACAACATTCAAAAATCCAAAAAACATCAGAAAGTCCATCAAAATCCAAAAACATCAAAAAATCAAAATCCAAAAACATCACAACATTCAAAAATCCAAAAACATCAGAAAGTCCGTCAAAATCCAAAAACATCAGAAAATCGAAAACACAAAAACAGAGTCTACATCAATTGAAAGTAGAATTTGTGTCAGTCGAACTACGTGGTCTCTGCGTGTATAACGTAGGCAAGACTAATCTTTGATCAATCCCCGAGACCCCTAGGATAGGTCTTTAGGTTACATCATTTGGTCGAACATCTGAGAATATCATGCACATATCAGCACACACATTTCAACACTGATGATCTAATCTGAATAATGATTTGAAAATACATTAAGTAGAATCTGAATTGTTGTGCTTTTTACTTTTTTTGCTTATCATTTCTTTGGAGCTACTCGATGATGTATTGAACTAGAGAAGCAAGGATGTAGAATGATACTTTTTTTTGCTATTTGTGAGTTAGTCATTATTACTTTGTGAATTGTCGCAGGAAGTGCTCTACCAAGTATCATGAATGACATGTCAATTCACTTAATAAAATGATTAATTCTTGTTTGTTTACGCAAGAAATGCTCAGGTCATCATTGGTCTATCTTATACCATGATGCTTGTGTTCGCTTGCAATATCAAAAATCATGAAAGAAATACTCAGGTCATCATTGGTCTATCTCATATCATTGATGCTTGTATTCACTTTCAACATTTTAAAATAAAGCTTAGTGATGTTACAAAGCAGAATAAAATGATTATTGAAATGACACTTAGGTTTTGCATTGATAAAATAGGCATTGCATGGTTAACATATATTGCATTCATAATAATACATCTGCAGAGTACTGGTTGCACAAGTTACAAAGATTCATTTACAAACGATGTTATCTTCTTATTAAAGATTGAGTATACTTGACACATACAATTTTCATAATGACATGCATATAAAATCATTTCTTCATCTCATCATAAATTTCACAATAAACATCTCATTTCGTGGCATCATATACACGTTATGTTACATCATTCATTTACTTACATCATTACATTTCATTCATCCATCATTCATTTACATTTACGTACATCATTACATTTCATTCATCCATCATTGCATTCACATATCATTCATATATCATTGCATCATTACATTTCATTCATCCATCATTCATTTACACTTACGTACATCATTACATTTCATTCATCCATCATTGCATTCACATATCATTCATATATCATTGCATCATTACATTTCATTCATCCATCATTCATTTACACTTCATTCATGTACATCATTACATTTCATTCATCCATCATTCATTTACATTTACGTACATCATTACATTTCATTCATCCATCATTGCATTCACATATCATTCATATATCATTGCACCATTTACATTTCATTACATCATTCATTTACAAATACATTCATTTACATTTACGTACATCATTACATTTCATTCATCCATCATTGCATTCACATATCATTCATATATCATTGCACCATTTACATTTCATTACATCATTCATTTACAAATACATTCATTTACATTTACTTACATCATTACATTTCATTCATCCATCATTCATTTACATTTACGTACATCATTACATTTCATTCATCCATTATTGCATTCACATATCATTCATATATCATTGCACCATTTACATTTCATTACATCATTCATGTACAAATATATTCATTTACATTTACGTACATCATTACATTTCATTCATCCATCATTGCATTCACATATCATTCATCTATCACATATCACATATTCATCTATCACATATACATTTCATATTATACTTCATTTCATTTTTACATACTTCAGTTCATTTTTATCTCATTCATACATCATTCATTTACATCACATTTTTTTTATCATACATGGCATCTCATTAAGAAAATAAATACATCATCCATACCATATCACATAAACATCAATGCATCCATATAAGCTAGTACAATAAATCATCATAAAACATAACAATCAATGCATCCATCACATCAATCATGTAGAATACATCATAAAATCAATGCATCCATCACATAAATCATGTTAGAACACATCATAAATCAATCGAACCGCTGCACATATATATCTCATCAAGTGTCAAGTATACAATGAAGTCTGAAAAGGATGAAAATAACATCATGTCAAAAAGGACTGTATATAACTCTCAAAAGGTACACAACTGCTATCAAGTAGTACTCCCACCAGAAGGAGTAGGTCTCGCACCAGTATCAGTACCACCACCAGATGTCCCAGGGTCTCTAGGACCTCTCGGAAGAGGCTATGTCACACCTTTGCTCACTGTCCTCGAACAAGTCCTCTCTGAGCGAGACTGAGCATAACTGACTCTCTGCTCTAGGGGAAAAAACTCATGATAGCGGCTCCTGTAGAACTCAATCTCGGCACCTGCCCGCATGGCCTCTCGCATGTAGTCTGCCACAGAAGTCCCATCTGCCACTCTCTGCAACCTCTCTGTAGTCGCTTGTGCTGTCTCTGCCGTGTATCTAATGGTATCTCGCTCTGCAGTCAAGGCTGTGATCTGTGCCTGGGCAGTGGTCAACTGTGCTCGTACACCTGCTAACTGAGCCTGTGTCATCACTGCTGCCTGTCTAGCCCCATCTCTCTCACTAATTAGAGATGTAATCTAAGTCTGAGCAGTGGCTAGCTGTGTCTGCATCTGAGCCTATGTCTATGCTAATAAGCCCTGCACCTGTGCCAGCTGTCCCTGTAAGGTCTGAACCTGCACCTGTAGACCTGCAACCTCTGATGGATCGGCCGATGAGGAAGCAACAGCCCGCCTCTTATGAGGCGCACTAGTGGATGGCTTTGTAGTGCCTGCTACGCTCGGTCTCCTCCCATCTCCACCATCATCATCACTGATGTCCCCGCTGCTATCAGTACTCTCATCACTATCAGTCTCCGAGCTGCTCTCCACATCTACATCCTCCTCTCTCCCCCGTCTCTGACCAACCTGAACACCCCCTGCTGGTGCTGCTGCTGGTGCTACTGGTGCTGGTGCTGGGGCTGGTACTGGCTCATCCGGAATAGTGATACGTGGAGGAGGGTGCAGAGCCAAGTACTCTCCATACTCGGGAGTAACAGGTGCCTCGAAAATGTCCTGTCGGACATCCCATGCTGATGGCTGTAGAGCACGGTAACCCTCCACAAGTGCCCCATAAAAAAAACTGGGACCCCAATCACCGACATCTATCCGTCGCCGTCCATAATGCGCCACTCCCTGTGGCATACACTACACAATGCCATACTACCTTTAGACACGACAAAAAATAAATCACTCCAAAATCCTGGGGCTCTTCCCGATCAAATACATCGAATCGGACAAGAACCCCAACTCAATATCATCATCATCCCAAAAATCACAATCCAAATAAGGACGCCAGGTCACTGCCTCAACATCATCAATGATCCACCTCCAATAATCAAGCTTACCCATCATATGTTGGGTAGGCCTGCCTCTATACTGAAACACATAAGGCCTCGTCGCTGGTCTAGCCAACACTGGCACGGGACGTGTAACAACAATATGCTCCCATGCCCATACCTGGAGAAGGGTAGCTCCCGCAGATAAACTGTTGCCGCCAAGATAAACGATCCAATGCAAATCATGATATAACTGGGCAAGCATGCACATGCCCCAAGCATATCTCGTCCTCTGGACAACCAGACCCTCTAACACCCGACCCCACCCAAGAGATAGACCCTTTGACCTCTTATCAGGACAAAGGAATTCACCAATAAAGCCAGCCAAAATTGAAGGAAGTGGTGCATATGAATCGTGCATCTCAACCCATGGAATCCACTCTCCTGCAATCTGCGGATCCTGAAAGACTCTCTGCATAGCCTCTACCCCACCAACCTCCTCAGAATCATGCACTACAATCTCACCAACAAAAGGAATGTGAAGAATATGCCATACATCCTCTGGCGTCACAGTCATCTCGCCAGTAGGTAAGTGAAAGGTGTTGTGGTCACTATGCCACCGCTCTGCTAAAGTTGTCAACAGACCCCTATTAAGTCTAATATGGGGCATATCTAACAATGTCGCTAAGCCACAATCAATAATATGCTGTCTCTCATCTGGCGTAAGTCATGGTATCATATCAAAGGGCCAGGGGAACTGCTCTCACACCTGGATAACATCTAAATGCTCATGTTATCATACAAACAAAACATTTTAATTGAAATATCAAACATCAGGAGATCATCAAATTTTCAAAAAAAAATTGTGCTTTACCTATCAAACTATCAATCTATCAAAGAACCCTCATCTATTAATCGGGTTCAATACTTCGGAAAGTTTAATTATTCCTCGCCTATCATGAGGGTAATTATTATCAATCAATCGATCTCACTCATCATGAGATCGTTTACCATATATTTTAGTCAAAGATCAAAACTAAAATATATGGAATCAAAAACAAATCAACGAAAAGCAAGGTGCACAATTTTTCATCAAGCTATACCTAAAGCACTACAAAATCAACCTAAAGCGCTACAAAATCAACCTAGCACGCTAAAAAGTCTAGCGCGCTATAAAACCCCCCTAACGCGCTGCAGATTTGACCTTGCGCGCTAAAATTTCTGACACGCTACAAAACTGCATGGATGCGCTACAGAACTTCAACGACGCGCTAAAACTATGGTGTGCAACAACAGCTCATGGACACGCTAAACTGCGTCCGCCGCGCGCTAAAACAACAAAAAAGTGCAAAAATACATCAAAATTAAGGGCACGAATTATGAGAAAAGTTTGGAGTACATACCGGAGGTCCATAATCAGCCAGACGCTGGTGACGGCGCACACGCTCGAGTCGGTGGGTGTGGTAGGGGATCAACATTCTAAAGCTCTGGTACTCTGAGGGTCACTATCACAAGATTGCCAAAGTCAAATGCACAAATGACTTTTGAAAATGACCTTTGGAGCATTTATAGGTTATTTTTGGGAGGTTTTTACAGGATTTATATATTTTTCCTTCTGAGGAATTATTTCTTATCTATCACAGGGACATTTTTGACAATTTTGTCGGGAGATAAATTGTTTCTTCACCAATTCACCATCAAATCATCATAAAAATTCAAAATTTTTGAAAAATCATAAAAAAATCAAAATTCATCAATTTATCTCCCGAGGGGGCATATATCACTATCATTTCGAAATTCATTTTCTGAGGCAAGTATGGGGCATATTTTAAACTTTTTCGTCAGTACTGGTAGCTGAGGCAAAATCATTCTTTGAAGCAATGCGTAAATACATCACTTCAAAGAGGGGCAAAATGTAGACACCTAAAAATGGTCTGGAGAATCTAATTAATTGAAAACGCCTTATTTTATTAATTAATCTTAAATTCTTCTACTTAGTAAATAAATGGAAATATTTATTTATATTAAGTTCATTTATTAATTCTTCTATTCCTAATTAAATAAACAAAATTAAAAACTTTGTTTTATTTAATTATTATCACTTTCATTATATCATTTCTCTCGTAATTAAATAAACAAAATTAAAAACTTTGTTTTATTTAATTATTATCATTATTACTTCCTTTATAATTCTATCATAAATTAAATACACAAACTTAAATAATTTGTGTTATTTAATTAACTTATCACATCTCTTCTTAATTAAATAAAGATATTTTAAAATCTTTTATTTAATTATAATTTTCCCTTTGTTTTAATTTAATAAACAAACCCTATAGTTTGATTTATTAAATTACTCAAATCCTCTTTTTGCTAAATTTAAATAAATTAAAATATTTAAATTTATGCATAAATTTTACCACTATTCACTCACCAATAAAATTAAATTTTTCAAAATTTAATTAATGGCACTGCCATTCACGAGAAAAGCTTCAAGGACAAACTTGCAGGAAGTTCTCTCAACAACCTTCCACCCACCTTCCCTCTTATCTTGCCTGGTGTTTTCATGGGGAGAAACCATTCTCCATGATCAGCTCCATCTTCTCATCCCATGCCTTTGGATTCTCCAGATGGAATCACAGCCCCTCATCCCATATTCCTATGCAATTGTGCTATCGTGAAAGCTATAAATACAGCTCTTGGGCTACAAGAAATGGATCCCAACTTGTGCAATCTTACTCTGCAGGTTTCCAAAGCATCCAAGCATCCAAGCAATCAAGCATTCAAAGCATTCATTCAACATCCATCAAGCAACAATCAAGCATCCAACATTTGCAGTCATGGCTGCCATTACAATAGATTTGCATATTTAATCACATAGGAATAGAATTAGTTCATTTCTCATTCTCTAAGTGTCATTTCAATAGTTTAATTAGCTTACAAATCTGAGAGCTAAGTAGATTAGAGAAATCTTTAGAGTTAGAGAGCAATAGGATAAATTTCTGAAGCTTTTTAGTTTAAATTAGTTTAAATTTATTAAAGCTTGGATGCAATGTCCTATTTAGAAGCGTAGATGCATTGTTTAGTTTGTTTTCCCCCTTCTACCTCTTACACTTAGTGTAGCCTTGTTACTCCATACGATGTGTTTTTTTCTTTGTGGATGACATTGGGTATAGTTTCCTTCATGAGCGTGATCTATCTAAGCATATTACATGCCTCTTGGTGGCCTGATGTGACACACTACATCCCCTAAGTTGTGAATATTCTATTCTCTAATTTTTACTCTCTTGGATACATTAGACACAATGATCCCTAAGTGATAGACCTCACATGAACTAAACAAGACTCCTTTGAACATATTTTGCATTTTACATTTTTGCATTTTTCATTTTGCATCTACATGGTCACCTTGCATAACACAACTTGCATGCCTATGGTGCCATCCTGCTTGTTCATGGGTTCTAAGCATATGAAGTTTTGCTTGTCCCATGAAGGACGAACTAAAATTTTCCCTTGTGGTGCCTTATAAAGTTATCAAGAGGTGTAACTTTGATATGGTTGACCAGGAAGCCCATTCTGAGGCATGCTTTTCCCCAGA